>JAJJWW010011384.1:0-47202 GCA_023531295.1 Papaver armeniacum | reverse complement strand
ACTTTTTAATAGGTCGTTTCTATAAATAAATGTTACAAAAATAGGTCAAGTTTCCTAATCGGGAAAGTCAAATGTTACTAGCTGCAGTGACCACTTTTCTAACTTCTTTTTTAATGACAAGTGTCACGTTGCACCATTTCACTTTACTTCTTTTGTCGGCTGCCAGTCATGCACTATCAATTCACTTTTACTGACAAGTTGTCACGGCCCACTTTCACGATTAGTTTTCTAAATTTCCTTAATTTTGTCAAAAACCAAAACCAAACTTTATTAAAAAGAACTGAGGGAGTATATAAATTTTATATAAGTCTAATTTTTATAAAAAACAAATGTGTACACCAGTTCAACCTACATTCATATTTTTCAAAAGCTTTAGTGGGAGGTGGGGTGTTCAATTCCCCCTTAAAACATTCATATTTTTCTTTTAAAAAAACCATGCTTGAAACCCAGAAAATGGTCTTCAATTCCTAAAATTTAAGTTACACAATCACTTTTTCCTCTGATCAATCATAAACTAACCTAAAACTAAGCTATAAATTACAACAACACTCGTTAAACACTAAATAAGCTTTAAACTACCGTTGGTACTGCAGATTAGTGTTTTTTTAGGTGAAGCATCATAAAACATTAGACTATTATTTCCAGGGCATATTTGCCATGCTTTGCAGGTTGTGATTATGGTGATTGTTGTTGTTGTTGTTATTGGTGCATGCTCCAGTGCTATGATTGAGAGGGCTACCAGGGCCACCGCCAGAAGATTCACTCATTGTAGTCCCTTTTGAGGTTGGGCTGCCCACTGTACCACCACCACCACACATCATTCCATTCCCACCACCACCTGGGTTCGACTTCACCGGTGCATAATTAGATTCAAATTGGTTGGACTTCGCTGCTTTATGCCCATCCACAACAAAACTACCCACCACCACCTGAAAAAACATAGGGAATCAGGTCAAGTGTTTAGGAATAACACATCTACGCAGTAGAAGTATTGCATCCAGTGGTTTGAGGATTTGATATGTTACAGCTATCCTTAGTTAGAACATACTTTATTTCACTCAAGCAGTTCATACTAGTCAACTGCTCTGATCTCAGTTATACTGTTATACAATACCCTCTATAGAAATGTTGGAAGAAACTAAGAACAGAGTAGCAAGACAGAATACAAAGTGAGGGAAAAAAACAAACCTGAACAGGGGATGCAGCAGTTAGAAGACCAGCCACACTACCACCTAAAACGCGACCATCAGGCCCTGCCAATGATACACTCAGTCCTCCAGTTCGGCTGCGCTGACCTCCACTCTCTGATAGCAGAAATGATCCAGATAGTGAAAGGATTTCGAATCGTCCCTGAACGAGAGATACAAGGGAATTACCCATCAGTAACAAAGCATAAACATGTAGAGGAGAAGCTGATTGATTAAGATGTCAAGAGTGCATTATTAGAATCCTTTTGAACATTTCATACAGCTTCAAAAGTTACCACCGACAACACCCTCGTTACCATAAAAGAAACTGCAATCTTCTTCTTTATTTCTATATGTATGCATTCATTTCCGCAACCTGAACTCAATAATTAAGGACATATGTATGTACCCCAGGAAATGTTACACAGTGAAAAGAGTATTTGGTGAGAACAATATGAAACTACTAGCTAAATGATAGTCCTTAGCCACAAATGACAGCTGTTTCTATAGTTCTCAATCAAAAAAAGTATAATATAGCTAATATTTCCTTATGAGGCTTGAGAATTGAAGATTTGAAACACATGAATTTGTGAGAAACGCTCTCAACATTATGTTTTCATATTTAGAACTAAATGAATTTGCAATGAAGCAGATTTAAGAAAAAAATATCTTAACAACTTTGAATACCTCGTAAGTAACAGTACCACCAGATGTTGCCGCCTGCCGCAATGTAACATTAGATATAGCACCATTTGCTGATAGAATGCAAATAGCTCTTGAACTGTTCTGAGCAAATGACATAATCCTCGATGACACATCCTGCAATTTAGTGCCCAAACTTGATAAATTACTAATTTATTACCAGTTTACCACAAACAAAAGCCAAATGGCAAAACCAAAAACCAATAAGTTACATGTTTTTAGAACAGTACCAAAAATGGAAGTTATTAAGGATACTTGTTAAAAAATGCAGATATAACAATATGATTGGCTATTAAAGATATGTTCGCGTTGCAAGAGGATGACCATTCTGTGCGTAGCAAACGCAAGAATTAATTATTTTTATGAAAAAAGGTAACAAAAACTGAGAAAGCTTACACACCTCTCCAGCTTTAACTGCGATAACATGAGGGGTAAATCCAATTCCTCCAGATCCTGCAAGCAAGTCCCGCAATATGAATAATTTAGACAAACACGTGATAAATTTACAAAAACAAAAAAAAACAAACAAACAGAAAGGCGAAGCCAAAGCCAGCGCACGACAAAAATAAGGAAGTGGAAAGGATATAAAAAGCAACTGGTGCATCTTTGTCCATGCATCTAAAAATTTTGAAATTTTGTTTTTTACATTTATTTTCCGATCCATAATAAATATATCTACAGTACTATATAGATAAATGAACTCAGAAATACCACACAAATAATTTTTGAACAAAAAAGAGAGAAGGGAAAAATAGGAGATCAACTTAATATAAACTGTATTTTGTGTCTTTATAACTGTCACTTCTCGTTTAGTTTCTCTTGCATAGTATAGATAACATACTTAAAACATTTCACCCAGAAAAGTAAGGTGGAGAGCAACACCTTTTGTCTGGTACACTCCACTAGAATTCGATATCCACAAGTCAGAGTGAGTAACAATAATAACTAACAAGGGTATATGAGTCATTTTCAAATGCTCTTTCCTGAGTCAAATCCAAAGATCCCAACTTCCAGGAAAAACAATAACATTCTTCATTTTACTTCTTCTGATTGGCATACAAAGAAACACATCTTCATTTGCCCCTTGTACTACCCCTACCCATTGCAATTGGCAATAAAAAAACTCATCAGAGCTCCTATCTAGCTTTCAGACACACCACAAGCCTAACAAAAAATAAGCAGTTCTTATATACCTCCCAAGCATTAAAATAAGAGACACTTTTGTACTAAAGATTCCTAGTTCTTGTAAACAATACAAGAAAAAGGACCCGGGACATGACAAACAAACAGAATTCAGAGTAACTGCAAAACCAATAGAACAAAGCAAAACCGTATAATACAAGGAGAAAGAGAAAATTACCCAAAGCATCCATCTGATGCTTCTTCCCGGAACCCGGTGGCCGGCCTCTAGATTTCTTCATTGACGGAGGAGATGGTGGCGATGTCGGGGTCGAAGAATTAGACAATCCAGGTGGAGGTGGAGCTTGAACTGAAACTGGAGGCTGAAGTTGAGCTGGAACAAGAGTTGGTGTTGGTCCTGTAGGAGCGGGTGGCGGCGGTGCTGTTATAGTCAATTGCCCAGCTATGCTTCCATCTGGACCATACTTTCTTGGTCTACCTCGTTTTCGCTTCATAGGCTCGCCCCCGCTGACATTCATATTTAGGCATGGCTTTAAAATATTACTCGTTGAATTATCACCACCACCACCAAGACCACCGCTACCACCACCTCTGCTCGGTTGGTATGTCGGAGAATTAGATATGATCGGTGCATAAACTGCTGTACCATCTGAGCTAAAAGCTAATCTCATGGATGTTGTTCCACCACCACCACCAGATGGTTGAGAATTATGAATCTGATGATTCTTCTGAACTCCTCCAAATGAATCTCTACCATCTGACATAATTCCTGACTCAGATCCAGAGATTCCAGACATCTATATACAGTACAACAACAACTTTTTCCTGTACAAACAACAAAATTCTTTCTGAATCAAAACCCTAGATTTATTTCAGTACTAACTTTTTAGTCCACTGAACTAGCAAAACCCTTAATTTTAACCCCTACCTCCATAAACGACTGAACTTTACTGATACAGTGAATAAGAAACTCAAAACAGCCATATAATTGGTTTCAAATAAAAACCCAAAAATGAATCTGACACTTGTTTGTGCTGAATTCAGTAAAAGATAAGATAAATATCAGAAATTTCATGAAGCAAAACCCAAACCCTAGTTTTTCTAAAGTAAATAACCTCGATTTTTCAAGGAAATTAAAGAAAATTTAGCAGAATTTCTACTTGTTCATGGTATTTCAGATAATTAATTTCATTTTCGAAAACTTTTTACCACATTTAAAATTAGCAAAAAAAAATAAGGGAAATTAGAGAAAAGAAATGAAATTGAGAAAATAATATCTTACCTGTAAAAAAGGGGGTTAAAAATACAGGAAAAATACTGATAAATCCCTAAAGAAAGAAGTGAGGTTTGAGAGAAGAATTTCCTTTGGGATTTCTTCTGAGAAGAGAGTGAGAAGAGAAAAATGTGAGAGAAAATTTCTTCAAAGTAATTCAGTCTTTATTTTTTTATTTTCTTTATTTTTCTTTTCTTTTTATGTCTTTCTTTTTTTGGATTAGGGCTTTATTAAAATAAAAGATTATATTAGAAATAGGTAAAGTAGGTCGGATTAATAATTAATTAATTGCTCTAAATAATTCGCATTTATTACTTTAACTCAACCATGGTTCAATTATTATAAGAAAAATATTTGAATATATAGAGAAAAAATATTCAAATTCTATCCGTAATAACATTTCATGGTGCATTTATTTATTGAATAAGTTGGATCAATCTCGTGCATGCTCTAAAATGAGTGTTGGTCTGATATTTCAATCTCAATATCTAGCTCAGCTGGTCATCCCGTTCCCCGAAGTTTCATGCGTTTCAGGAGGTCACAGGTTCAAGTCCCCAATGTCGTAATATTGCAGGAATTAACATGGAAGGTAGTGTTAGTTTGCCCCCCCTTGTGACACAATCTCGCCCCCCCTCCCGCTTCGGCTCCCCTTGGCAAGGTTACCCATGAGGCTCGCTGGTAGGCTAGCACTGCAACCTGTTCAATTAATGTAGTAGTATGTCGGTTTGTATTGTTAGATTTTAATTAAAAAATATTATTAATTAACACTTTTTTTAAGAATATGCACAAAATTAACTCATGGACATTTAGACTAAAACAAATTTACTTTGCTTCTGTACTCAAGATCTAGAATGATTAATACTAACTTATGTGCTAGGATATAGTTCTCATTTTCGGGCTCAGTGGGACAACCTAAAATATTAGTATCACTTGGAATTTAAGCATATCTGATACCTAAATTTTTGATTATCTATTTGTGAATTTTTGCTATCCACTCACATGTTTATCTTGACGTTATCTCACAATTTGGACGTTTTTCTTTTTTTGAGTAAAACATAAATAATAAAGGATTTGAAGCTGATATTTCAGGGATATATTCCTTTTTTCAGAACCCGATATACATACAAGATGAGTACATTCGGAAATGTCTTCACTGTCTATCAATCATAAAAAAAAAAAATGATGAAAAAGGTTAATATATTAATTAAGCAATGTAATACAAAAGATCTACAATTTCATTTTTATCAAAAATATTAAAAATGATGCTCTCTTTTTGCACTCGTTGATGTAAGTGCGTTGACATGTGTCGAAGTCTTCTGATCCTTGCTTCTTTTGACACTGAGTCTGTTGCTGCGTTGTGGTCTCTGGTTATAAATTTTACCTTAGCTTGTGGTAGATTTCCTATAATTGAAATAGTTTATTTTATAGTATTCCCAGCTATCGATGAAGCATCTATTTATTTTTTGTTGGTAGAATCCGCCATGAGTTTACTGTCTATAGCAATATAGACACTGGAAAGTATATTGTCTTCTAGCCATTTTGACGCCTTTAAAAGTGCTTTTGCGCTTCTGCGTGCAAAGTCGAAGAGGCTCAATCCGAACCAGCTGAAATATGCATGAAAGCTTATTGCTCAACCGAATACAGAATGAAAGGATATCCCATGGATAAGTTTTCTTTATTATACGACGCATCAATGAATATTATCCAATCCGCCTTGATGTTGTTCCATGAAGGTTTAGGAGACTTCGTTTTCTGCAGACTTTATGAATTTTTTGCTTTATTGAATCAAAGATGTTGGATCTGGAATGGTTTTCCTAAACACTACTTCGCATCTATATTTCCAAATGAACCAGAGGATAGTTGCAATCGTTCACAAAATTTCGAAAATTTTGGATCTGATATCCATATTTCAACCCACTTGCTAATTGTGTCTGCGTTGATTTGCGAGTTGACTGCGTCCAAAAAACAACCAAACCAAATTGATCTAGCAAAAGGGCAAGTCCTAAAAAGATGATTTTCCGTTTCATGCGCTTGGTTATTACACATTGGACACTCAGGAGATATCTCCGAATTGTGGGCTGCTAGTGGTTGGTAAGGCTTTTTGAATTAGTTTCCAAATAAACATTCTAATCCAAGGGATTGCCTATAACTTCGATGAGGTAGTTATTGATGTTTTTTGCCGTAAAATCTCCGGAATGATGATGTTTCCACCTGATTTTGTCTTCCTCCTCTTTATTAGGAGTAATACCTAATATTTTTTCTTTTATTTCTGGAGCGAAAAATTCTTCTAGTTTCCCAATGTCCCGGAGACCTTCATTATATATTAGTTCTTGAACTTTTTGTGGCAAAGGTTCTTCTTTATCCCTTGCTTTGTTTATTAGGAATCCAATTGTCCTCCCAAATCTTCGTATTAGCTCCATTTTTCACTTGCCAAATAAAATTTCCTTTTATAATATTTAAACCTTTTTGAATGCTTGTCCATATCCAAGTGAGTTCATAATTTCTCAAAGGTTCTAAAGGATTTGAGTTATGATAATATTTCGCTTCAAACAATTTCACCCACAGTTGATCTTTTTGCGTCATTACTCTGCTAGATAGCTTCGTTAAGAGAGCTATATTGAAATTATGAAGATTCTTTATTCCCAAACTTCCCTGCAATTTTGGCTTACACATGCGGATCCACGCCTTTATATATCCACCTTTTCCTTTTGACCTATCTTTATTCCATCAAAAATCTCTTTGAATTTTATCTTATTTATCCAAAGTATCTTTGGGAAGAGCCAGCATCTGCACCTGATATGTTGGATAAGCTTGTAGGATGGATTGAATCAATACAGTTCTGCCCGCTTGAGATAGCATCTTTGATTTCGAACTGTTTAAAATTCGTCGATTTTCAACAATTGGTTTTCAAAGTAGCAGATGGTGATTTTATGCATTTTGAAATGTGCTCATTTTTTATAGGTATATGGAGCTTTGCAATAGGAATACATCCCAAAAGATATTAGCTTCGAACCTTTTATTGTTTACTCAAAAAAAAAAATGACGTCCAAATGTGTGTAAGAATTACCATATGACTGGATTCACAAACAATTATTATTTTTTTCCTTTTTTTTTTTTTGAATAAGTCTAGTTTTAGTGAAATCTAGAGGCACTCGTTTTAAGAGAGAACTGTTAGACTTTATGTTGGTTTAGCAACAAATCAGGCTTAGCTTAAGTTAATCTATGTTTAGTTCTAATCTTAGCTGAATAAGTTGGTGCCAGATTAAGGAATGATTAGAATTAAATCAAGGAATTTAGATTAACTTAATGTTGCTTAGGTGTCATGTTGACTAAGCATGACTCACCTAATAAGGTGTCATCCAACTAATGATGGACATGTTGGATGACACACAACTACTAATTGGATGCTGACTAAGCCCTCTTCTAGCCTTTTGCAATAAAAGAAAAATTTGGTTTACTCCATCTCTAAGCAAGAGGAAATAGAAGTAGAAGCTAAGTCATTAAACCCTATTCTGCTTTGATATGCTTTTATTTCTATCTATAAACTGATGTTGCTTAATTCAAAAAACAACCATGTATTTATTGTGCCTATTGATTCAGTCATGTTAATGTTGTGGCTAAATCAGAACAAACAAGTTGAATCTTTCTTGCTTATTAGCATGATTTAGGAACTGTATATAAGTGTTTTCTAGCTTGTAGAATATGTGATACTAGGGCTAATATCGTTTTCAGCATATGGGTAATTATATGATCATATTTAAGTTAATTAAAAGATGATTATGAAGCTGAAATTCCAACATTCTACTTCTATTTCCCCTAGTTATTTCATGTTCTTCAACTAGGGATATACAGAATTCAGTTTTGGTTTAGTTACCTAATGAAATTGTTCTTGTGTGTTCTTCATGTGACTCTTGTTGCTGTTGCTGCTGTTTTGGTTGAATCAAGCACCATATTTCAGAATGAGGTATCATGGGTTCAGTACCACGCGGGATAGCTTGGCTCTCCGTGTAATCCATAGAATGCACGACAAGTCTGTAATGAAAGAGTTACAAAACTGTTACTCCAAAGCTGTAAAATATTGGGGCTGGCGAATTTACCGACCAGGATGAGGAAGTCGGCAGCGATGGAGTTGTGAAGAAGGATGATTTACCTAGAAGAACATTGCCGAAACTGTATGAAAGGAATGTTCTATCTGCACAAAGACGTGAAATCATTTTGTTCTCCAATTCATGAAGTTTTCTGATAGATCTGGAGAGTTCTGAAAATGGAATATCAGCATTTTTTCTCACAACTAAAAGGTAGAAACCGAAGAAATCCCAAAGGTGCAGCGGTAAAGTTGAGGGATATTACAAGCCCTTGACAACTGCAGTCCGAGATCTTCTGAGAGAGTATTGAGGAAGTGAATTTTATGCCAAAGATGGGAATCAGAAACGTACCCGTGTTAGATGTCTTCGTTGTGCCGGACCACTTTCTAAAGATTTGGAAACGAGTGGCCAGACATTTCACCACTAATCAAAGACAATTTTATTTGATTTGGATCTGTTATTGGTGAGAACAAAATCTGAAGTACTTCATTAGTGTTGGGAAAAAATTAATCTGACGTATGAGATACATAGGCTGCTTGTAACTCAATTGTACGGAGAGCTAGCAGAATTTGTTCAGCCAAAGTTTCGTACCCACCTGATTATGTCGATCGTGCAACAATTGGTTGAGGAATCTGTAACTGATGTCTAACAAGCTGATGCTTATAACTCACAGGTTCTATGGAATCACATCTCTTTTGTAGGTGAAAGAGAATGCTAGAACATTGAAGTTTTACTGCAGATGTTCAGAAAGCTGCTTCCATTCCTGCACCAAAAGATATGGATGTAAATGCTTGTGGAAAAATATGTGTGGTGGAGCAACAACTAGCTGTAACTGTTTCAAATATGGTATGCAAGTTAGGCGTATAATCCTTGAAAGATAAATGAAGCAGCATGCATTGATTGGGAGTTTGCAACTAGATCCATCTGCACATGACAGTGGGAGATCTATGAAAGTACTTCTAGGCTGAGCATATATTGCTAATTGCCTCTTGTGGAGTTTCGAATTGTTCTTCAAAATATTGCTGCTCTATCAAAGCATCAACTATCCCCAAAGAATTTTCAGTGGGAGGCAGTTTCTTGATTTCATAAAATGTTTGGTGTGTGATGGTTCTTATGGCTGGTTAGCTAGCAAGTTCAATCGAATTTTGATGTTTGGAGCTGTTCTACACATAGCAACAAACATGGTGAATGTTGTTTGTCTGTTGGCAAGGGATAGTTGTTGATATCAACATGCAACAATTCTATAAATGCGCGACTATTTTTTTCCGAAGTGCACTTGGTGATGGTCTGTCATTTAATGACCTCTCTTCACTGGACAAGTTGTATGCTACAACACATACATGTGATCTGGAAGTTCCAGTTCAACAATTGGGATTACAAGTTGAGATGATTCACAACACTTCAGTAATGAATGTAATTGGAGTTACTGGTTTACCACTTTACTGCTATGTTGTGGAGGTTGAGCACTTACATGGACAAGCTGATTAACTGTTGAAGAATATTCTCACTGTGCTTTTCCCAACTTCTAAGGTTTTTTCACATACAATCACGTTCAAGGTATCAGAAAGATTTTAACTTCATAGTGTACTAGTTCTTTGTATCTATGTCGTTTGTTTTTCAGTTTTCTGAAAATTGTAATTGTAAACAATCTGTGCCTTTTATTACTCGATAAGTATTGCCAAAGTGATGCTTTTAGAGTAATCAAAGTGTATAATGAGAATAACATGTGGTTGTTGTGGTTTGCTTGTGATTTGTTTGGAACTTATGAGTATGAATTAACCCAAAGGTGGTTTATGCTTATAAAGTCTTGAATAAATCATGTCTCATAATAGTGACAACTTTTCTATTGGACCCAAAGGTCTTAATAGTTTTGTTGCTCACTTGGTATGAGATGTTAATCTTAAACTTGTGTGAGACTCATGTATGTCGTATTTTTGCCTAAAGGTAATTTGCGATGATACCGAGTCCTGTTCCGAGTTTAGGATGTTTATGCTTGCTTATTAATAAGCTATCTATTTCGTTTGTATGTATAGCTGTTTAAGTAACAATAAGCATGTATATTGTGGTTTGATGGCGATTCATTTCAGATATTTTAGTGTGAATTTACCCAAAGGTAATTCATACGATCATAATATCTGAAATGAGTCATATTTCATACATTATTTGTTGTATGTAAAAGTTTTAATTAGCGATTTGAGATTCTTGTATCATGGGTTTACCCAAAGGTGACTTATGATAGAATTGAATCTGTTGTAAAGTTTGATATGTATGGTTTATACTCCAATATCCCAACAGGGTTATGCCATCTACCGGAAGAGATGATTACTACCTTAACAATGTAGTTCATATCATCTAAACAGAGATAGTTGTTGTTGTTGTAAGCAATTCATACTGTCTGAACATAGAATGATGAAGCATAAACAACTACAGAATTCTAAAGAACAGTGGGAGTATAATAGTTTTTGTTTTCTTATCATTTATACGTGTTCTTGTTGTTTATATTTTATCGAGAACACTAGAAAGTCGACATAGCTCATACTGAGTATAAGAAGTCGACATAGCTCATATTGAGCACAGAAAGTCTCTTCAGATATTTGTTTGATGTAGTCTCTTAATTGAGACATTAGCAGATATTAATTGAGATCATATGTTGTAGTCTCTTAATTGAGATATTAACGTATTATATTTGTTGTATTCTCTTAACTGAGATATTGGCGTAGATCACTTGTTGTAGTCTCTTAATTGAGGTATTAGCAGATCTCTTTTGTGATTATTTACCGTAGTCTCCTTATCAAGATACTCGTGTAAAAGTATATTGGGCTCATAAAGATCTTGCGGTAATGTTTTAATAGAGACATTAGCAGATCTCAGTTGAGAACATAAGGAACTTGTTGTAGTCTCTTAACAGAGGCATTTACCGTAGTCTCTTAATTGAGATATTGGTGTAGATTTCTTCGGAGATCATTAAGAATTTATGTTTACTGTATAGTCTCTTAATTGAGACATTGGTTAAGTTAAGATTATAAAGAAATCTCCAAGCAGAGATATAAACGACTCTTTTGAATAAGACCTAAAGAAGTCTCTCAATCGAGATACAATCTCAGTTGTAATTATAAAGATAAAGAAGTCTCATAAATGAGACATTGGAAGATTTTTTTGAGATTATGGGAAAATCTTTAGCATCAGATATAATGATCTCAGTAATGATTATAAAGAAGTCCCTTAATTGAGACGAACTATCTCCTCAAAGATCATTTAGAATACTCAATTTTGAAGTATGCAAATCTTTATTTTAAAGATCGGTTGAATGCATAAAGTTTAGCTTAGGGTTGTTGTACGTCTTAGTTTTCTGATTATGGAAATGGTGTATGCATCTTCTAAATGATGTGTAGGTCTTCATAGTCGAACGCTAACGTCCTTTTATCTTGAGCTTGCAGTTTTCAGTAAAGAATTTGTCGCTAACCAAAGTGGGAGATGTTAGACTTTATGTTGGTTTAGCAACAAATCAGGCTTAGCTTAAGTTAATCTATATTTAGTTCTAATCTTAGTCAATAAGTTTGTGCCGATTAAGGAATGATTAGAATTAAATCAAGGAATTTAGATTAACTTAATGTTGCTTAGGTGTCATGTTGACTAAGCATGACTCACCTAGTAAGGTGTCATCCAACTAATGATGGACATGTTGGATGACACACAACTACTAATTGATGCTTTGACTAAGCCCTCTTCTAGCCTTTTGCAATAAAAGAAAAATTTGGTTTACTCCATCTCTAAGCAAGAGGAAATAGAAGTAGAAGCTAAGTCATTAAACCTTATTCTCGCTTTGATATGCTTTTATTTCTATCTATAAACGGATGTTGCTTAATTCAAAAAACAACCATGTATTTATTGTGCTTATTGATTCAGTCATGTTAATGTTGTAGCTAAATCAAAACAAACAAGTTGAATCTTTCTTGCTTATTAGCATGATTTAGGAACTGTATATAAGTGTTTTCTAGCTTGTAGAATATGTGATACTAGGGCTAATATTGTTTTCAGCATATGGGTAATTATATGATCATGTTTAAGTTAATTAAAAGATGATTATGAAGCTGAAATTCCAACAAGAACAACATCACAAGAAATGGCATGTAATGTATTTATCACCTTCTTTGGAAACTATGTTTACCAAACATACGTTGTCGTTGATATTTTAGATTCAAGCTTCATTAACATTTTATTGTTCGTCACACTTCAGATAACATTTTAGATCCAAGGTTTTGTTATTCATTGTCTTTGTATTACATCCCTTAATTAATATATATAAAACTTACATTTTGTACAAGGGTTTTTGAATGTGAAGTTTCTGGACTTTTATAAATTTATTTTAAATTTTATTTTAACTTTTTTCACTTTAATGCCGGCCAAAGTTCGAAGCATTTTCTCAAGGATTTAGTGTATCAAGAGAATCATTTAAACATTTAAAATGGAAAAGAAAAAAAGACAAATGCAAACCTTATATTAATTTAATAATGAAATGAATCATGAAGAACGTTTAATAATGAAATGAATCATGAAGAACGTAAAGAAAAAGAATTAGAAATTTTCTCTTCTTGATTTCAAACTGAAACAAGATAAAATTTCAAAATCTTAATCAACTATATTTTTTTATATATCTCACACAGTGTACTGTGACTACTATCTGGCACACTGACTCCGTATAGTCTTTTTATACTTATACTACCTATACTTACAGCAATATTAGTCAACTAGCAGTAGCAGTCAACACTGCAAGTAACAGAAAATTCTATCCAACGGAGCTTTCAAATTTAAAAAAAAAAAAATATATATATATATATATACTTGAAGGATTTGGTAAAACTCCACTAGCATTTCAAGAACAAATTTAATACGACTATTATCCTAAAGAACTGAACATTGAAAATGAGAGAATTTACATTTTAGGTTACTGGCATAATAAAAGCAAACTGCCATATTAGCAACGTTAATACACAAAGTATATTATTAAGCATACTTCACTAGTTGGACCTACTAGAAATAATATAGAAATATAATTATGCAAGTAGACTAATATAGAGATTTATCAGCATAATCAAAAATAACAAATGCACTTCTATGTAAATCCTGGCCTATATAAAGAAACCTATTACCTCCAAACATTTGGTTTTGAGTGCTCACAAGATGACCAAATCCGGTTATGAAATAGTAATCAACAAAATCTCATATCTAACTATTTTTGTAATGGCTAAAATACCCTCCATGAATTATAAAATTAAATTTATTATCTTTTCTTTCTCTTTTCATTCAAAAATCATGATGAAGATGATGATCATATACAAAAAACTAAATCTATTGTCTTCTCATTCTCTTTTCATTCATAAATCATGATGAAGATGATGATCATAAAAAAAAAAACTAATTAATCTTTCACTTATTTTTGCAAAATGAAGATTAAGATCATAAACTAAAAACTAAGAAAACCCATCACTTATTTTTGCAAAAAACAGTTTGATCTTGTCTAGGGAAAAATTCATACTTCCCAACCGTAGACAGATTCGATCTACTGATTGGGAAAATTCATATTTCCCATCGTAGACCCGTCTCTGATTGGGAAAATTCATACTTCCCAACCGTAGACCGATCTACTGATTTGGGAAAATTCATATTTCCCACCGTAGACTCGCTCTACTGAACCGTAGCGCTTCTGAAAAATGGTGTTAATCGCTGTTTTTTCAAAAACCCAATTCGATCGATTCCGCTTATCCATGCATTGAAACCAATTAAATAAGATGGGTTTTTGATTTTTACTTTATTGAAGTCATTGCGAGTGGATTAAATGGTGTTAATCGATAATGAATTATTTTGAGAATTGACGATTAATCGAAGAAATAAGCAATGGAGGTGATGGGGAAGGATTAAAGGAGAGGAATGAAAACAAATTAGTTTTAGGTTTTCAATATTTAATAGGTTAAGGATATTTTAGTATTTTTTTTATGAATTAGGTCCCCTTATCTTCTTTGTAGGATATTTGAATACTTAGGAGCCCTCAAAACTCTTTTCTTGGAGCCCTTCTAATAGGTTTCTATATAACAAGTAGAAACAAATGCACAAGTAGAAACTATATTCAGACCCGTGAATCACTTGTATTCATTTATATATACAACCAAAAATCTGAATACAAGATCCACGACTTCTATTTACACCATGTCATGCTTAACGCAATAACAATGGAAAAGTGCAGAGAGTTTCTCAAAAAGATGGTACCCATAGCAAAAGCGAAATCAAAAAAAAAAAAAAACATCTTCCCTGTCAATGTGTGGAATTTTCACCTACCATTCTAACACCTATACAAAATTAAACATAAGGTTCTCGCAGGCTCTTCTTCAACCACACACTATAGACCCTTGCAATACCCCATTTGTTTGGCCTTTTCAAATCATCCTAAGATAAGCAGATATCCTCAAAATCTTGACTCCACTCCTTGTTAGTTTTATCAACAGCTTCTAGTGAAAACAATAAACAGAAGTGAAATACACTCCTCATTTATTTTTCTTCGTACCTTGCGGCTTTAGCACGACCATTTCTGTGCCTTTGCCAGTTAGGTTTTCCCGACTTGGTCTCTCCAGAAGTATTACCAGAATTTTCTAGTTAAAAAACAAATAAACCAATATTAGTACTTTTAACGTGATGTAAAACGCATCAGGCAAGCCAATGAGCTGAATTTGATGATCCAGCCAATTGAAAGTTTTCAACCTTTCCGAACATCATCATCATAACTAACATGATAACTCAAATAGCTTTGAGAAAACCAACAGATGCAGATGGTTATCATAATGATAGCTCAAATGGCTTTGAGAAAAATCAACAGCTGCAAATGGTTATAAACAGTACAACAAAAAGAATAAATTGAACAATTTCGATTGCTTACTCTTATTGGGACTACATTTTGGACGTTTGGTGATAATAATTCCAGTTTCAACTTTCTTTGGAGTTCCACTTGCAGTAATCTGTTTGGGATCACACCTTGTCCGTTTTTTACCCACAGTGACCACCCCAGGATCCATTTCCTCTTCGCGATTCTGGCAGCTCCCATAGTAAGGAGGCATGCCACAAACCCTAAATGTGAAGCATTGGCTAGTCATTAGTATTTAGTAAGGCATTAACTAAACCCTAAAACTTACTTTTACCCTTCAGGGGTATGTTTGAAGGATTCTTAAAAGTGAAGGGTATACTAGATTTTAATTATCAAATATCTGAAAAGGAAAAATATCAAAGTGAACTATTGAAGGAACGTAATAAGAGCGATACCATGTTTGAGGCAGGGTGTCAGTGTCAAATCCACTATCCAGTGCCCTCCATTTTCTACACTTATCACACTGCACCCACTCAAGGTCGGGCTTGTATTTATCGCTGACATTTTGTTTCTGATTATACAGAAGTTGTTAGAGAAAAAAATAGTGTAACAGAACTTCTACGGTAAATTGTCTAACGTTATAATACTAGAAGAATCAGTTATAATAGAAGGATCATATTGAAATGATTACCACTTGAAGCGTATCAAAGTGCTCATCCCAGTATTCATCAGATTTTTCACCCAACCACTGCTCCAAAGTTGCATATTCTTCGCAGTCCCGGAATGCTTGTTTGGTGTTCATTATAAAATCCTTATTCCCATTGCTCTGGAAAAGAAAACGTAACTTAAATTAATGCAATCCTTATAGGAAATAAAGACAACCAAAATGAATTCCTAAAAGCAAAATGACAGCATTGACCCTGCTATCTTTCCTTGCGCAGATGGACACTATTACCATTTCAGTGACATCTATAACTCCAACTATGCCTCGCCCAATATCCACACTATGAACCATGCCGCCAACTCTCTTGTAGGCCTAAACAGGGAATAAAAATAAAAACAGATTAAAGACTAAGAAAAAGGAGCATATATTGCAGACGTGATACGTCCATGAGAAGGAACACTATAATTTTGACGCATTAGTCGGCCTTCCTGAGGCAAGATCTTAGGCTCAACATTTGAATTACAGTTCCAAATGAATATTAACAACCAAACTAAAACTTATGCATGTAAGTTTTTTGATAGAAAACTACACTGGTATCCAAACTCGACAAGTTATGAACCAAACCAAACCATATCATAAATAAATAAATAGGACATTCTCATTTATTCCACTTAAACACTGAACTAAATGACAACTAGAAGATAAACGAAATATGACAATCAATGATCTGGAAATACGGACGTACTAGGTTCTGCATAATTTTGCGTATAGAAGGGAGATACCATAACAAAGAACAACTCACCTCAATTAACCTTCCGTGCCAATACAAAAATATACCACAGTTCATTAGATCCCATTCTATCTGATTCCGACCAAGAGTAAGCTGTACAGGTTTACCCTTAATCTCGCCTTTGAAAATTTTGGTCATATTCAAAGATTTCGCCAATGGACGACTTTTAACCTTATGAGCCAATCACAATGAAGATCATTAAGAACAGATCTCGGCAGTATCATTCGAGCACAAGAAAACAACCATAATAAAAGCACTTACCAGTGAACCTTGCACATATATTTTCATCCGCGGCTCCAAAAAAATAACTTCGAGGTATGATCGAAGCGAGTAATCCAATGGTACCTGAAATTCATTAAGAAACATAACAACACAAATAAATAATCACCAGCAAAATAATGATTTTGAACTTCTACAACAAAGAAAATGGGTAAGTTTCATGAGTTCAAAGTAAGCCACCTTTTGGCCAATCTGGCCTGAACGTGACCTCACCCTTCTAGAACGGATTAATATGTCATTTTCATTGGGGGAATCTTTGACCCCATTCCTCTTCTGCCATTCCAAGCAAAAATCTGAGCCCCATTTGTCGAAATTCCATATGTAAATCTGCGTTCCTGTGCCATTTTCACCAAATAACCCTGATTTTTCACCTATTAAGTACTCATTAAATGGTGAAAAATCCTTTATGGCTTTTAAATGATAATCAGCTACAGCTAACGACTGAATACTTGTATCAACTTCCATAAATCCTCCATGCCTGCGGTAGCTTACAACTGGAATTTCTACACTCTACGAGTAATAATACAATAGTTAGATAATGAAAGCAGAAAATTGATTTTAATTTCCACACGGATAGAAGATATGCTTCAAAAACAAAAAAACAAAAAACATAAATAGAAGATAAATAAATGGTAGTAGCATACATCTTTGCCTTCGTTGAAGGACTGGGACAAGAAAGCTATAGATCTAGATGTAGTAGTTTGTGTGAGAACAATTGCATCACGGCCAAGTTTCATTGCTCCCGTCTGCAACATCAGTTTCCAGAATCAGCATGTGAAATACAAAATAGTTCTAGATACCCTGAGGAAAAGCAGACAACTTCCTTTAAGTCAACCTTACCTTGAACCCTATACCAAACCTCCCAATTTGATTAGGGTCATCTGCATCAGTCTGCTTATGCCCAAGAGAAACCATCACCATTATCTCCTGGTGAGACATGCCATGGCCATCATCTACAACTGACAGCATGGGAATTTGTAGATCGTCTTTCTTCAGATATCGAGTCTCCACAGAAATCTCAAGCCTAATGGATGCATCAGAACTGATCATGAAACTATATTTCGACTAATAAAACCTACTGAACGGAAGAAGGATAACATAAACGAGAGAACCAAATTCAATTGATCAAGCAATAATCCAGTAATTCAATGACAGATAACATACTTTGTTGCTTTAGCATCTCTGGAATTGTCAATAAGCTCAGCTATTGCACCAAATATCCATCCATCATGACTGTGTCCCAGAGTTGCAAGGTAAGATGGATCTACACGTGCATAATTTTTCGACCCACAGGAGTCATCCTTCAATGAAACGAGTTCAGATTTGCAAGAGGATCCTTTTAAAGAGTCATGATAATTGGTATCTCTTCCACTAAAATGAGCATCAAGGCTTTCACCAACTTCCTCATGTCTTGGAGTCAAAATTCGATCCTCAGCACAAGAACCAGAAGCCATTGCCAGCAGTTGTAAATGTTCATAAGTTCCGGTCTTCACAGAGTTTGCTGCACTGGGCAACTTTTTTGACACCACCATGGACTCATCTGCAACAATACATGATGAAAGGTAAAAAAAAAATGAACATCGGACAGCACATTGCCTAGAGCCCCATAACAAAAAAAAAAAAAAAAGCTTCATTTTTAAGGTTTGCCACTGTTTTGAATGGGAATCCTGCCTGTTGCACGAACAATGAAAATGAAATCATAGTGGAGTATATTATAGTTTAATATGGTAACAATGAAAATTCACTTATGTATCTCAGGTATTTCTCTCTATTCTAGTTCCTGGTTCAATCACATAACTACGTTCGTCAGTTACTTTGAAAGTTTATAGGCAACCAAGACCGGCTATTGACTTGAAATAATCAGTTGGGGACAGCCCAGACCAAGTAACCAACTTGTACAAACGGGTACAAAAGGACATTTCGGTATTTAATTTATTGCAAAAGTTTTGTTTTAATATGTCAGGTCTAATAATCATATGAAAATAACCACAACCAAAGACGGTTACGTGAGACATTATCTGTTTATCACTAACCTACATGCTTGTTGCAGGAAAATATAGCGCAAATGGCAAAAATGATAGTAAAAAGGAACAACGTTATCTGACAGTAATTTTTGTAGTTGGTCACCACATTTCCTTGGACTCAAAGTTACATCACCAATAAAAAGAGACTCCGCGAGTGACCAAAATAAATAAATAACTTACCATTTTTGGTGTTCTTGTGATCATTTAGCACACCACCCATTTTAAATAAAACCATGACGTCACCAGCTTTCGAGCCTGCCTTCAGACTAGGATTGATAATGTATAACACACACGTATCAAGTTGCACGACAGCAGCCTTCAAAAGAGGTCGAAATCAGCATTCTAAAAAGAGATACAACCTATTGCTGCATAGATGTCATACTTCACCACCTAACTTTACCATGACAGTATACTAACTACTAACCATCTATGTCAAAAAATAAGGAAAACCATATGTAAACACTAAGAAAACCATATGTAGACACTGATAAAGACATACAACTAGGAAAAAGACAGCAAAAGGGAGACAACTGATAAAGTACATAATAACACAGGCAGCGAGAGCAAAGGTGCATGGAAAGTTACAATTCTTCACCTTTTCATTTTTATACAGGAATGTTGTAAACTTTCCCCATTCATCTTGTTGACGTTCATCCTCAAAAGCTGGTCGTAAAGCAAAGTGGGGTAGACCTTCCAGGGGACATTTTGAAGCGTATGGCATATCATGTATATTCCAATTAGCAGGTCTGCAATAACTAAATGAAAGATTAAGGAGACTCCACATGTAATGAAACAAGCGATTTTTAGATAAAGCAACTTAATTACTCAAAACGAAGTATGCAAAATAGCATAGAAAGTCATATACAAAAGATAATTTGATTCAGAGATAATGTCACGTACAATTGATGAGGCGCCTTAATGCACTGTGTACGGCAAATAGGTTTCCGGTCTTTGGAAAGCATGACATAAAATGCAAAACCATCTACAAAAACCACACAAGTTAAGTTACCACACTTGTTCCTTAAAACACTTACAAAGAGATAGCGAAACAAATTTATAATAATTTCAAGAATAGTAATAACTAATCATTAATAATAGTACAGATAATTTATTTAATAATAATATATTACCCAAAACAATAATAATATATTACCCAAAACAATAATAATAACCAAAACAATAATAATATATTACCCAAAACAATAATAATAACCAGAGAAATGCATCAGACATTGAGAAGAAAAGATTAAGTACCTTCTAAACCAAACCCATCTATCGGTTTGCTTCCCATCATGCACAAACCTGTCAATGATACGATTCCATGAAAAAGAAGAAATGAGGACACAAACAACAATGTCAATAAACAAGCTTATAAATAAATAAAATTTGATATAAACCCAACAAGAAGATGATGCTATAAACGCCGAAAGGATCATTCCTATAAGCTGGATTGTGTGTGTCATGTCATCTAGCTATCAAACATCTCATCCACAAAAATTTCACAAGTACACTACTCATTACATAATCAAGCGAGTAAGATAGCAGTTGATGTTACATTCGCCAGGAAAATGCCTCGCCGTGAAGAAAATTCACAATTTAACCATCGAATCTAAAATCAATGCGTCCCAGAAAAAGCGGTAACATCAAGAAATGATGTCACATTGGTCAAAGAAGGTAACACACCCTTCCTCGAATCTAGCCATCAAAAGCCCATCCACAAACCACGCACAGGCTGCACAACTATATTATCATCGCGCAACAAAACAACTAGTAACATCACAAATGGTGTCACATGACAGGCAAGGAAGGTAACACGCTACACACCCTTGCTAGAATAAAACTAATTAAAACCAGCCGCAATAAATAACTACACTATTTATTCTGTGGGAGAACAACCATAACAACAACAATCTCGTATCTTTGCCATTAATTTGTTTCCTTTCATATCCAGCTGATAGCTAAAGAGTTGATTATCGGGTTAAGACACTATCCCAATCAGTAATTTCCTACCCCCAGAGGTAAAGGAAAGGTCCTTCCCTTTTGGGCCAGTTGCACCCGAGGAGGGATTCGAACCCCTGAGGATACACTCATAATAAATAAAATGAATGACTTGTAAATACTTCTCAGTTAAGGGGTCAGACAAAACAATATTTAGAAAAGAGGGTTGTGGGCTGTGTTTGTAGAACGAGGAAAAGTCTAAAAATATGTTTTACTCTTACATGTGCCTCCTAAAGAACCAGTCTTATGGTCTCAATTAAAGGTGATTACTAGCCTCTCTCCCTCTTTTAATGCATAAAAAATTCCAGCTCCTTACCATTAACAATTATTAACAAGTACTAGTAAATCAATGAATCTCACTCATATAGAAGATTACAATATAATAAGTCATTAACTTTTGTATAACCAAATTGATGCATCCTGCATAAATCATATTGAGAACTCTCATCATTTGTTTATCAAATGAAATTGAACCCATGAAGTTCATACTCAATGTAAATACGACATAGTAATTTAATTTCAGCACCAGTTCTTAATCATTCAACTTCTTAACTGACGTAAATACCAAATAAATCTAACAGAAAATCCCGATTATATTTAGAGATGTAGATAGCTTACGAACCAATTATATGAACTGATTTTGCTAGATCCCTCGGACCAAAAATGCTGCAATGAAAAAACAATGGGGCTTTTAGTACAGTACGAACTAGAGCTCAAAACCCTTCAGTGGCTCTTCATAAACCCTCCCTCGCCAATGTATGATTCTCAGTATTCACAAGAAGAAGAAAGCGTTTCGGTATTAAACCCTAACCCTAACTTAAACAACCAAAAACTCTCTAAAGAGAAAACGCTTTACTTCCAAAGATGCTTTTCCGAGAAAAATAACTATACAAGGCAACTCCAACATACTCTATTTAAGTAAATTTTTCTACCAAAACGGAAAATTGCAATGAGAACTACACAGATACAGACTAAAACAAAACATAGAAACATGAATGTAGAACCCTGATCAAGAAAGAGTTCTTGTTAAGGTTTTCATCAAAATCCTAAAACAGAATCCATTAAAACCAGGAAAAAAATGTAAAATTAAAAAAAAAAAAAAAAAAATACAAAAGAATCAGCATAATCATTGTTCCGAAGATACTATTACTACTAGCAGTTGTGATGATTACTTACCAGAAAACCAACGGCGGTGAAGACGTAGAAGAAGAGTCGGAGTCTCTTGAGTTTCTTGATTTCTCAAGAAGGAGAGAATCGGGGGAGGAAGAGAAAGAAACGGAGAAGAAAGAAACTGAAAAACAAACTATGGGTGGACCATTTAGATACTGATGCTACGTTTTTACCGTATCATTTGTACTTACTTCCTAGTAATTTTTTATTTATCGATTTGATCAATCGGTAGTGTATAATACACGTTAATCCAGTGATTAGCGCCGTTTTTAGGAGTGATACAACAAGGTTAGCGGCATTAAACTTTAAAGGTGGCGTTTTAGTGTCTCCATAAAAAATGTGATGATTGTATTTCCTTGGGAATATTAAGAATCTCTTTGCTTTTATTTTTCTTTACTGTCGTATGTGTATAAATTCGATTTGATTTTTTTGGTACATGCTTGTTGTCACATTGTTCTATACTTCTATAGAGTACGGGGGGATTTTTGGTATACTTGGGAGATCATCTTTTTGATTCATAATGTAGATTACGAGTCCTTTTTGCACGTGTTTGCAGGTTTGGAGAAGGCGACTTCCGCTCTACATGCGGAATCAATAGTCTTGCTCAAAGTTGTTATTTGGCTGGAAGAAAATCTTCTATCAAGCGTCTCAATAGTCTCTGATTGCAAAATTCTTATTGACACTATCAATACGATAAACACATGTTTTTTTGGTCAGCTGAAAACACATTACAGGAAATCAAGGTAAGGTTGCAAGGTCTTCCTCAAGCTCGGGTAAAATTCATACAAAGGAAATACAATTCGGCAGCGGATTACATGGCTAAGGAAGCAAGGATAAGAAATATCCAGCACATGACTTCTAAATCGCAACAAAAAGTCCAGAAAACTAGCATACTTTCTAATGTTTTTGATAAAGATGAAATTATGAATCTCATGTACTATATTTGCTACTTAATAAAATTGCCTTTTCCATCAAAAAAAAAAAAAAAAAAAAAAAACAAACTTAGGCCATTAGCCTAAGAAGATAACAGGGTGGTGGTGGTGTTTATGTGGCTACCACCCCTCCTGAACATTAAGTTTTTACAATGCATAGCCAAATTGAAAGAGTTTGAATTGGCAAGTTTATGAATATTAGTAAGTCCTACAAGAACAAAAGAGATGGTCTGCCGGTGAACATCGATTTGACCCGTTTGTTGATTTCTAAGAGATTCATGATAATTGAGTTGATATCGACTATGGACAGCATTGTGGTAGAGCATTTTGAAGCGAGCTAGGATTTCATTGGTTTCAGCTTCTATTTCTACGTTGGTGTGCTGCATTCCTCTGGCCCAGTCGAAAGCTAGGTCCGCTCCTCCTGTTGCTCCCCATTCTTCATTGTGTCCTTAAAAAAGCGAGGGTACAACAACCACACCCAATATTTCGCTTAGCAATTTGTATGGAAAAACTCCAATATACTTTCTAGAGAATCAACTAGATAGTCAGACTCAATCTAGATAAAAAGTATATCAAAGAGTTTATATCTCAATCTCTCGATTTGATATATACTCAAGCAAATAGAAATCTGCGAGTCTTTATCAAATACTAGAGAGATAACTTGGATGGTACCAAAGACCAATATCCAAGTGTCAATCAATTTAAATCAACAACCAAAAGGTCTGATATTCTAATTGATTGAACAACGCACAACCCGTGATATTTCAATTATATAACAAAATATAATGCGGAAAAGAAATAACACGAACACCAGAATTTTGTTAACGAGGAAACCGCAAACGCAGAAAAACCCCGGGACCTAGTCCAGATTGAACACACACTGTATTAAGCCGATACCGACACTAGCCTACTCCAAACTAACTTCGGTCTGGACTGTAGTTGAACCCCAATCAATCTCACACTGATTCAAGGTACAGCTATGCTCCTACGTCTCTGATCCCAGCATGATACTACGTACTTGATTCCCTTAGCTGATCTCACCCACAACTAAGAGTTGCTACGACCCAAAGTCGAAGACTTTAATAAACAAATCTGTATCACACAGAAAAGTCTACGGTAATAGATAAATTCGTCTCCCACGAATATACCAACGAGTTTTGTTCCGTCTTTTGATAAATCAAGGTGAACAAGAACCAATTGATAACCCGAACTTATATTAACGAAGAACGGCCTAGTATTATCAATCACCTCACAATAGTCTTAATCGACGCAGCGAAAAAAGATATTGTGGAATCACAAACGATGAGACGAAGATGTTTGTGACTATTTTTTATCTTGCCTATCGGAGATATCAATCTCAAGCCAATCCTTACGATTGTACTCGTACGATAGAAACATCAAGATCATATCACACAACTACGAGAAAGTAGTATCGGTCTGGCTTCACAATCCCAATGAAGTCTTTAAGTCGTTAACCTGGTTTAGAGAAGAAACCAAAGGTTAAAGGAGAATCGACTCTAGCTTATGCAACTAGTATCACACGTAAGGTGTGGGGATTAGGTTTCCCAGTTGCTAGAGTTCTCCCTTATATAGTCTTTCAAATCAGGGTTTACAATCAATGTTAGTTTGGTAACAAAGCATTCAATATTCACCGTTAGATGAAAACCTGATTAGCTTCAAGCTAATATTTCTCAACCGTTAGATCGAAAACTTAGCTTGTTATACACAAATGAAATGCACGTTTCTAGGCTTGTGTAACCGTACCCAAACATGTACATTTGTTGGTTCAACAATAGTTAACCAAATGGTTAGCCATATGAGCAATTTTATATCAACCATATTCTTCTTCACCATAACTAGTTCAAATGACTCAAATGAACTAGTTAGAGAGTTGTTCAATTGCTTAGATCTTATGTAACTACACAAAACATAATCGAAACAAAAACGATTTGATTCACTCGAATCGGTTCATGAACTTTATAGCCACAGTTTGCAAAAGCATTCCTCAGTTTATTTAAACATGAGTTTAAGAACAACCGTTTTTAGATATAACCAACCCAAGTTCGCGGACTGGGTTCGCGGGCTTAAGTTCCCGGAATGAGTTTACAAACTCCAACAGATTTTCTCGAGTCGAGAACTTCCGCCAGTTCGCGGACTGGGTTCGCGGACTGAGTTCACGGCTCTTGTTCCGGTTCTCTTGATCAACAAAGTTCGCAAACTTCGGTTCAAGGAATATGACTTATACATATATGTGTTTCCACAATAATGCTTATATCCACCAATGGTTATATAATCTAAACTCCCATTCCAATCATTGAAACATTCTTAGAGGACGTTATTATATAGTTGTTATTCACAAACTATTTTTCGTCAGAGCAATTTTCAAAGTGATTGAAACATAACATGACTTTCGTCACTAGGTAAAGATGAATTTGGCTAAAGAGAAAGCTTAGCAACACATATTTCGAGAAATAGATAAGCGAGATATACTCGGCTCAAAATACCAAATGTGTATAATCAAAGTCTATATAGCAAAACAACTTTTGTCTCAAGATAGGAGATAAATAGACTTTTGAGTGATAGATAAGTTTAAGTCTCCACATACCTTTTAGTCGATGAAGATCCACCAGTTCCTTGAGTAGTCCTTCGCCTTGTATGATGATTGCCATGGAGTTCTTGAGCTCAACTACACTTTCTATCCTAGTCCGAGACCTTAGCTATAGTAGACTAGAAATCAAGACTTATAGTTTTGATCACTAACACTGACAAACATGCTTGAGATAGCAACGCATGCGATTTCGACTGAGCAATGCTCTAACAATCTCCCCCTTTGTCAATTTTAGTGACAAAAATATCAATACATATGGAATACAAAAAATAAATAAATTAACTTTCGTAGCTCCTATTCCACATGTCTAATCTTCAACATTACTCGAAATCTTCGTCACTTCCAAGTACTCCAATGATCCCAAAGGTTGTAAGTTCAGCATCATCGTTGTTGAAAATCCATAGCTATAACAATGAGAAAACATAATTCTCGATCATTGTTATACAGTGTCAAAGTATCATTACACAGCGCCAAAGTTCACTTGTATCACAACTTTAACAACAATACTATGGTGATATGTATCACTCCCCCTTAGTCAATACTCCATCTCACATGGAAACCACTCCCCCTTACATAATGATCCGAAAACCATATGTATTTGTAGTGTGAACTACATATTAATTCTCCCCCTTTTTGTCAATAAAATTGGCAAAGGTACAAGAACGGGATCCTAATGAAATTTCCGAAAGAGACATTTCATGACCAAAAGAAAGTGCATATCATCTTATTTAGATGCAATCATAAAGCCGAAGCTAAATGCATTCATCAAGGAGTTTAAAGATGCAAGATAACCCCTATAATATTCCACAGCCGCACTCCCCACAAAGATTTGGCAATTAAGCACAAGTTCAATTAAGAAATCTCCCCCATAATATGTCATTACCAAAATAACAACAAGAGCGACCTTAATTTCAAGAAAGAAAAGAAGGATTTCTTTGGACATAAAAAATAACATACAAGTATGAATTTGAATCCAAAGTACTCAATTAAATTAATCACAAGAGAACCCATGATTAATTTAATCGGAAATTTTCAATATAAGTGAACTTATGGAAACTCAAAAAATACTCAATTAGATTAATCACAAGAGAACCCATAATTAATCTAATCGGAATACACAACCAAACTAATCACAAAACTAATCAATTTAATTGGTTATGCTCGACATAAGGAAACTTACGGAGCAACAACTAAATAACCAAAACAAGATGATTAATTTAGTTGAATATGCTCGACATAAAGTACCTCACGGAGCAACAACTAAGCCAAAATAATAACTCAGTCGATAGAGCTCAACATAAGACACCTTATGGAACAACACAGTATATACACAAAAATTGTGGATCGGATATCGACCTAATACCGTGGAATAAACAAGGATTCATTCTATTTTCCATCACCATTTGCACATACAATAGACATAATCCTTGAAAAAAAAAAGATTTTAACCTATCTTCCATCAATAATTGACATAATAGGCTTAACTTTTGTATTTATCAAAAGTCCATTCATTCTTTTATCAATACATGCATATCGACTTACGAAAGACTTAACTTTTGACAAGATATGGGACAATCATAGTTCACGGACGCAAACACACATATCCCATAACAAATTGCAATATATAAAACCATAAAGATTAATACTGCAAAAATCATCTTCCAAACAATTTTAGAATTTAAACAAATAAACCTAAAAACATGAAGATGAAAACGTCGGACATAGCTATGTGTAATCACAATAATGGTTATTCCAAACTCTAGTTATTCTTCTCTAAAAACAAGAAAATAAAATTCTCATAAGAAGATTTACTAGGCAAATAAAATCATCATTTATTCATTATCTTCCTCATCGTAAATACTCCAAGATGCTTGAATTGTGTTCAACTCTTCCTTGAGCTCAGGAAACTTAGTTGCAACCAATGACAATTGTTCTTGCACACACTTCACCCTTAAATTTACCTTACACACACCCTTGTGAGTTTTTTGAAGAAGACTCAAAGTGGTAGGGTCACATTCGTTAAGTGAAGCATCTCTTTGTCTTTTGCACACATTCTCCCTTATGCGTCTGAAGGTACAGGGACGAACCGGTTTGGGAACCCCAGGAGAGTTTCCAATTGAATCAAAACCACGATCACGGCAAATTTGACCAATCAAGCAAGGGTAAAAATTGTAAAAAACCAGAAAATTATGCGCTAAAATCTTGTAAAAGATAAAGCCATTAATAAGTGTTGAATACTTCATCACTTTACTAATTCACCTTAGAATGGAGCATGTGGCAACAATCCCATTCTCAGGAATTAAATACACGAAATTCATCCAGGTTGGAGCATGTAGCAACAATCCCATATACCCTGTGAATTTATAGCATTATTAATTAATGCGTGAGCAGCCTTGTATTTCCTGTACTCATTATCAGTGCGGCATGACGAATGAGTGTTGCTCTGCTAAGAGCAACACGAATTTCCAAGCATTATAATGAAAGCATGTACGAAATACCCGTACAGTGCTGCAACTCTCGGTGTGTTATACTAGCCCGATTGAGAACTCTCTGTTTTATACTAGCCCGATTGAGCATCCGGACTGTCCAGTATCGGTCTGGATATGATCTCGATCATCCAACCTCACCAACATGATTGGATGGCCCAGATCAATTCCATAACCCCCAAGCAGGTATGGAATATTCACTACCGAACCAACGCGGACCCCGCATGGTCGGCCTCCCCAAAAAATTGGCATAGCTTGCCAAAACGTCCAAACCAGAAAGCAAGATGGATGGAAAACCTAAATTAGGGTTTGCGGCACATTACATGTGTCGCAAAATGCATCTCAACCATCCATCTTCGCAGGTATAGATGGAGGGTGTAGATGTAGATTCAAAGGCCCCAGAGCATGTCAACACAATCACTGTGGGCCCGCCTACATACTTGACCAATCGGTCAGGACCAACCATGGTTGGTCATCCCAATTCGTGCGCCCGAACAAAGCATGGTTACACGGCCGTGAAAGCCAAAATTAGGGTTTTGAGCATCACGAGCGTCCATCTTCTCCGGCAAGAATGGAGGGCCCAAGATTAGATTAAGCAGTCCTGGTCATACCAACATGACCACCGTGGACCCATCAATCTCCTCACACAGTCGGCCAAGGCATACCATGCCCGGTTATCCCAAATCGTCCGCCCAAACTAGCGTGGATACACTTCCCAATTGCAAACTAATCTCGACCGCTCAACTTCGCCGGACGATTTGAGTGGCTTAGATCACGTTTTCATGGGACAGTCAGGTATAGGCGTGAACACCAGCCTACCACCTACACTCCAGATCGATCGGCCAAGACCGAACAAGAATTGGTTGTCTTGGAACGCGCGCCTGAAGATGGCATGATGTGCGGCTCTTGCGGCACTAGTTTTCTGTCACAAATTGATCTTGACCACTCAACTTCACCGGACGAATTGAGTGGCCCAGATCATACTTTCGTGAGCTAATGGGGTATAGGCGCCTACACCGTCATGCTGTCTACACGCATGTACGATCGGCCCGGCCAAAATCGTATCCCAAGCTTGGATTCGACCCGAGTGAAGAGGGATGCTTGCGCACCTCCTCTAAAACCCTAATTTCATCAACGGTCGCAGATGAGTGTCTCAAAGATCATATCGTCCGTCCAACTTCACCGGCTTGGTTATACAACCTGGTCGGAGTTAATTGGTCGAGAAGGCGTCTTGGTGATCACCACCCGTCACTCTACCACACCATGATGCAAGACTGCATAGAATACACATGATACTTCACAAGTATCGACTTCCTAAATAACTTAGTTATTTAATCTAGCATTACATGCAACTTTCTATGGGTCCCACGATCCACATACTCGAGACATCAATCATGTCACAAACTGGGGGATACATACTGGGGTATTGGTCTGGCGGTTTACAGCGTGCAGCGTGCAACGCGCCATCACAAGAACGTGTCAGGAAGTCATGGACGGTTAGAGATGACAGAAGAAGTGGGCAAGACTGGTCGTGTAACACCAACACACACCTCCACTACTCCATTACTCCACTTCCTCCACTTCCCACGAGAGACGTGAATAAGGCTCAAATGACTTGTATAAATAGGTTCTCCTCCCTATTTTCTAAAAAACAGGAGAAACAAGACAAGTCCAGACAACAGAGGCAAGTGTTGATACAATCGTATTCAAACACTGGAACTGATAGCTTACACCCTGCAAGCCAGTTCAGCTTTCTGATACAAGTCATTCATAGCCAACACCTTCACATTCTCAACACCTTCTTCGCTTCCCTCCCTAAGATTAACCCCATCTCCTTCACTTTGTGACCGAAACAAGTCCGGAACGGCTATTTCTTGGTTTAGGCCGGACTTGCACACGCATTGATATCTCGAATCTACAAGCACTCACCGCGCAAAGTGCATTTGTTTAAGGTTTAGACTCATTTCTCATCCACACACCCCAAATTACCAGGCAGAGATAGTTTTCACCCATAAATAATTGGCGACCACAGTGGGAGGTTAATCTCTCGGTTGTAAAGTCAATTTCTTCAATACCATTCAATCAATTTCGAGATGGTTGGTCTTAGGACCGCCTCGACAGTCTCAAATCCTGATGGTTCCTCCAACGGAGATACCCCTCCTCCTAACGACGTATCTGACGGCATGATCAGGAGATTTCCAACATTAAGCGAACTAGCACGGGTACAAGAGATTCACACGAAGAACATGGAGCTAATCAAAGAAGCGGTAAACGGCATACTCGATCTCCTCATCAAGATGACCTCAGAGATGAGCGTTCCGGAGACCTTTACACCGGGGACTAGTTCCCCTCAGATCGACAGTTTTACTACGAACCAGAAGCCAGTGGATCAGGAAGTGGCATCTCTAGTGGAAAGCTTGTGTGAAGTCTTGCACCTCTCGAAGAATCAATGGGCAGAGACGTTTGCTGCAGTTAATAAAATAGCTCTGGACGTACACCCGACTTCTTCTCGTCCGTAAGTCTTAATCGCATCGGAAACATCTCAAATAATGTTACATTCACGTAAGACGACATGATGGCGAGAGGAAGGTCACAACCGGCCCTACATGTTACCGCTCACATCAAGGGTTCAGAGTTCAGGAGGGCCCTCGTCGACACATGAGCATCTTCGAATGTGATTACTCTCAAGACTCTCAAGACAGCCAAGGTTAGCCTATGCAAGATTGTACGACAGCCCACCACGATGACGGACTTCGAAGGAAATCGGACCAAAGACATACGGGTGTGTCAATCAATTTATCGCAGGGACCCGTTCACCAAGAGCAAAGTTTGAAGTCATAGAAAAGGAGCCGGACTACCATATGATACTGGGGAGACCATGGCTTCACGACAACAAGGTCATTCCCTCAACGTATCACCAGTGCCTGAAGACCATGCTAAATGAGAAAGTCATCCGCATTCCTGCATCATTGTCTCCGTACGCACCAATATGCGGAGTGGAGCTGTTCGAGCCAAAAGATACCTCGCAGGGAAGATCAGACAAAGTCATGTGCACCCCACTACCCACGTGGGCTTCAATCCAGGAAGAAGATCGACTTGCATCACTGAGGGCCAAGCACCACGACACGCCTTCTCTGACGAGGCGTCCATCTTTATCCAGTGAAGCTTCAACCCACGTTCACACCAAAAGGGAACGCACTTTTGAGGCGAAACGTGACCAGAAGGGGAAGACAATATACCGGCGCCGCTGTTAGAAATTAGTAGGAGAGACTGGCACCCAGTCTCTCCGCCCAATTGAATGCTGCAGGAACGATGAAATACAAGATGAGGTATTGGATGCCCCGCGACAACTACAAGATGGAACCAATTCCACGACTGACGAGCTCGAGACTGTTAACATCGGGAGTGAAGAATCTCCCAGGCCGGTCTCTATCAGTTCGACTCTGTCCACAGACGAACGTACGAGTCTTGTTCAATTACTCAAGGAGTACCAAGATGTGTTCGCCTGGACATACGAGGAAATGCCTGGCCTAGATGAAAAATTGGTCACCCATCACCTACATGTAATGCCTAGATCCAAACCGATCAAGCAATCTCCGAGGCAATTCAGACATGAAGTAGAAGAACAAATCAAGAACGAAATTCAGAAGTTATTATCTACCGGCTTCATCAGACCTATTCATCATCCGACCTGGTTAGCTAATGTGGTCCCAAAGAAAGAAGAAAAACTACGTATTCGGTGCTGCGTAGATTTCAGAGACTTGAACTAGTGCTGCCCCAAGGACGACTTTCCTCTGCCTAACATCGACATGTTAGTAGACGCCACTAGCGGACACGGCATGTTTTCCTTCATGGATGGTTACAAATGGCTACAATCGATAAGGATGTATGAGCACGATGCAAGTAAGACAGTCTTCCGAACCCCTCTTGGCAATTTTTACTATACTTGTTATGCCATTCGGTTTAAAGAACGCCGTATAACGTATCAACGTGCTATGACGGCAATCTTCCACGACATGATGCATAAACAAGTAGAAGACTATGTAGATGATATCGTGGTCAAGTCAAGGGCTCGAGCAGATCACACCAGCATCTTACGGCAAGTGTTTGAGAGGTGTCGAGAATACAAATTGAAGATGAATCCTTTGAAGTGCGCTTTCGGCATCTCTTCAGGTAAATTTCTGGGATTCCAAGTAACCGCAGAAGGGATCAAGGTAGACCCATCCAAGACTCAGGCTATCCTCACAATGCCGTCCCCACGAACTGTGAAGGAGCTCCAGAGTTTCATGGGCAAGGTAAACTACATTCGACGTTTTATACCTGGTCTAGCCCAACTTACGCTTCATTCACCCCCTTATTAAAGAAAGGAGCCAGGTTCGTTTGGACCGCAACCCATCAGGAAGCTTTTCGAAAGACTCAATGAATACTGTCATCTCCAGCCATCATGAAGTCTCCTGCACAAGGGAAGCCGCTATATCTCTACACTGCCTTCAGTGACACCGTCGTAGGGGCTCTACTCGCTCAGGAAGACGACGAGGGAATCGAACGTCCCATATATTACTTCAGCTGAATATTGAGAGACGCTGAACTCAGATAACCCAGAGCGGAAAAAGCATGTTTATCCTTGATCCATTCCATTTAGAAATTTAGGCATTACCTACTGTCTAATAGGGTGATACTTGTGTCTAAATCTGATCCTGTAAAGTTTTTACTTTCAAAACCGGTCCTGACTGGAAGGACAGGCAAATGGCTTCTCCAAATGTCATAGCTGGACATAACGTGCGCGTCACCTAGAGCTATCAAGGGTCAAGTAGTTGCAGACTTACTGGCAGCATTTCCTGAAGAAGGCATTACAGGGCTACACGAAGATCTCCCTGGAGAATTTCCAGACGTCTCTGTTTTGGAAGAAGAAGTGTGGCTCTTGTATTTTGATGGCTCTACTACCCCTAGCAGTAATACTGGAGGAGCGGGCGTGGTATTAGTATCTCCAACTGGGGAAGTATTCTCACACTCCTTCAAGCTGGACTTCGAATGCACCAACAACTCAGCAGAGTATGAAGCCTTCCTCATAGGGATGTCAATAGCCAAGCAAGCAGGAGTCACGCGTCTGGAAATAAGAGGTGACTCCAAGTTACTGGTGAATCAGATGAATGGGGTATACGCACTGAAGGAAGTAACGCTAGCTCCATATCGATCAGAAGCACAAAGGTTACTGAACTACTTTGCTGATGCAACATAACCCACGTCGGTCGCAGCAACAACAAACACGCCGATTGTCTAGCAACACTGGCTTCCAAATTGAAGTTCGAAGGTTTGGAAGAAACCCTGACATTAAAGAGGAGAACCATAGAATCGACATGGTTATCACAATACAAAGATACCAAGACCGACGATTGGCGAACTCCAATCATTCAAGAGCTCAACAGCTCACTCTCCCAAGGAAAGGTCAGTCTTAAAACCCTGCAGAACTTCTTCATGCTTCATGGTATGCTATATTATCGGAACCCAGATGGTTCACTGTCAAGATGTCTTGGAGATGACGAAGCACAACTACAGCTGAGTCATGTTCACAACAAAATTTGTGGACAATCACTGGTGGTAACGCTTTACCGACGACTTCAACGCCTGGGCTATTACTGGCCAGAGATGGAGACTCAATCCAGAACACTTCAAAAGTCCTGCTCAAATTGCCAAGCACCGCCACATCAATTGGAAGTTTTTAACGTGAACCACGCTGGGGACTGGAGAGAGCCATACATTAGTTATCTCCATGATGGAACGACTCCTGCCAATCAAAAGGACGCTATCAAGATAAAACAAAAGGTCAAGCGGTTCGTATTGCACGAAGGGATCTTGTATCGCAAGAGCTTCGGGGGTGATCTACTACGATGACTGGATGGGGAAGAAGTGCCAGTCATGCTGAAGGAGACACATGAAGGAGAACATCAAGGGAAGAGGAAACTGTTTCTCCAAATACACGAGAAATACTATTGGCCGACCATGGAAGATGACGCAGCCGCTTTTGTTCAAAGCTGTCACAAATGCCAAATTCATGGGAACCTTGTTCATGCGCCTTCCACCCTTCTGCACTTGATAAGCAGTCCATGGCCATTTTACAGCTTGGGACTTGACATTATTGGGAAAATCAACCCTCCATCATCAAAGCAACACGAGTACATCATAACTGCGACATAATACTTCACCAAATGGGTAGAAGCCATTCCCCTGCGAGGGACTACAGGAGCAACGATTGCGGCTTTCATTAAAGAACATATCATTTGTCGTTTTGGTGTGCCTAACCATATCATCACTGATAATGGCACTCCCTTCGCCAATAAACAGGTACGAGAGTTACTTGAAGAGTATGGCATTAAACAGGTCTTCTCCACCATCTACTATCCTCAAGGGAACGGGCAAGTCAAAGTACCAACAAGACATTGATCCGGATCATCAATCGAACAAGACACGATAATCCTAGGGAATGGCATGACCGCTTACCAATGGCGCTATGGGCATACTGACATCACCCGTAAGCTCCATTGGAGTTTCCCCATACTCACTTGTTTACGGAGCGGATGCAATTCTCCCAAAGAGAGATCAAAATCCCATCACCAGATTGCAATGCAGAATCGGATCCACCGAACGAGGTCAAGCCTCTAACTCTAGAGTAGCGGAGTTAGACACTCTGGATTTCGAAGAAACAAAGCGTAAGAACGCACTCGGGTGTACAGAATAGAATTTCCGGGCATACAACAAAACTCGTGAAATCACGTGTTTTCAAAGTGGGAGATTTGGTTTTGAAAACGGCCAAACACATCCAACAAGACATGTCCGCACCAAAGTTCTCACCGAAATGGGAAGGTCCTTACACAATCACCAAGGCTTACAACACTGGGCTACTACAAAATTATTAAGGTGGACTGGAGGCAAATTGGAAGCAAATATCAATGGAAAGTGGCTCAAGGCATATCATGCCTGACCACTATCTCGCTTCTCACAACAATACATGCATTTATTTTCATTACATGTTTGAATCATCAATTATATTCAGAGATGCATCAATGAAAAAAACCGTTTCACCAATCAAAACCAATGCAATTTATTCTGCAAAGACGTTCAATAAACTTTGACATAAAGGGAATACAGCTGAATACGACTTAGAAGAGGCCATCAAGAAGATTATAGTTCCGTGAGAGCATCATCTCCAGTCTAGCTTGATATCTTTCTGTTCTTTTCTTCAAGTCCTGTACAACCCGCTCTACCTCTTTTGATTTTGCAGCCAGAGCCTTCTCCACTTCCAATATAGCTTTCGCAGCAGGAACAACATTCACGAGGATGCCCGCTCGATCGACCTTGATGATATCAAGACGCTGCCGCAACCATCCCACGTTTAACTCCATGGATTCGCAGGTAGATACCATATTCTCCCATTTTTCGAGGCTTGATTCAGCAACGTTGCGGATAGAAATATTCTCCATCTCAGCAATCATGGGAAGAAGGCAGTTTACCGCGGTGACCAGAGCAGATGAACAGTGTCGGATCACATTCCTGGTTGCGATATGGCCATACTTTCTCCATAACTTTGTGTACAAAGGCACAAACTCCTTCCGCACTAAGAATCCACCGACATCTCAGAAGGCTGGAGGATAAACATTTCATGCGAACATCGAATGAAAGACCTGCATTGGGGTATTCATAAGATGAGATACCCAGATCAGCATCTTCGAGGTCCACAGGGGTAGGCGTGTTTGATTTTGAAGGAAGGGGACTGTTTAAGTCGTCATCATCGATAACCGTCACACATGTTCCGGTAGGATATCTCTGCAAAAATGAGAGGATTATTCACCTGATCATTATAAAGAACAAGCAATCGTTCAGAAAAGGAAAAAGAGACGAACCGGTATGATCTTCTTGACTCGGAGAACACGAGCATAGGATTCATCATGAAGCTCAGACGCAGGTCATGCACGTTTAACGGAAGATCCTGGACGGTATGAAGAAGATGATCCACTGGTGTTCGACATGATAAGGAAACGGAGTTTCTGCGAAAAAGCCCTATTGTAAAATCGTAAAAGTGGTTCAAAATCTCTACACCTGCATATATGAGGAAACCCTAAAACGGTTACGGCGCCCGATATATGGGATTCGACACCGACCAAGTCAGGCTTTCTTTTGAACCCTAATCAAGAATCAGAAGAGCATCTGGATACATGAGCGATTCAACCAGGAAAGTGTGAGCACCCACGCCCGAATCCCAATAGAAGAAGAATCTTATCCCCAACTCAAGCACCTAAGGGAGGAAGCCGGTCCATCAAGGCCCATGGTCACGCGCGTATGGAGGATTGCCCACGATTGGTCAGAATCCCTCCAGGTAGACTTCCTTTATCTTGTCTTCTTATGCTTGTATATGTCACCATCTCATGCCTACCCCACAATAGTGTAACCATTATGTGCTAGGCAGGGGACTTAATGTTGATGGTGGATTTTCATTTAAGGTTAAAATTGTAAAAAACCAGAAAATTATGCGCTAACATCTTGTAAAAGATAAAGCCATTAATAAGTGTTGAATACTTCATCACTTTACTAATTCACCTTTAGAATGGATCATGTGGCAACAATCCCATTCTGTGAATTAAATACACGAAATTCATCCAGGTTGGAGCATGTAGCAACAATCCCATATACCCTGTGAATTTATAGCATTATTAATTAATGCGTGAGCAGCCTTGTATTTCGTACTCATTATCGCTGCGGCATGATTTATCGAGTGTTGCTCTCAAAGAGCAACACGAACCTCCAAGCATTATAATGAAAGCATGTACGAAATACCCGTAGAGGCTGCAACTCTCGGTGTGTTATACTAGCCCGATTGAGAAATCTCGGTGTGTTATACTAGCCCGATTGAGCATCCGGACTGTCCGTATCAGTCTGGATATGATCTCGATCATCCAACCTCACCAGCATGATTGGATGGCCCATATCAATTCCATAACCCCCAAGCAGGTATGGAATATTCACTACCGAACCAACTCGGACCCCGCATGGTCGGCCTCCCCAAAAAATTGGCATAGCTTTCCAAAACGTCCAAACCAGAGCAGTATGGATGGAAAACCCTAAATTAGGGTTTGCGGCACATTACATGTGTCGCAAAACAGTCTCAACCATCCATCTTCGCATGTATAGATGGAGGGTGTAGATGTAGATTCAAAGGGCCCAGAGCATGTCAACACAATCACCGTGGGCCCGCCTACATACCTGACCAATCGGTCAGGACCAACCATTGTTGGTCATCCCAATTCGTGCGCCCGAACAAAGCATGGTTACACGGCCGTGAAAGCCAAAATTAGGGTTTTGAGCATCACGAGCGTCCATCTTCTCCGGCACGAATGGAGGGCCCAAGATTAGATTAAGCAGTCCGGCCATACCAACATGACCACCATGGACCCATCAATCTCCTCACCTTGTCGGCCAAGGCATACCATGCCCGGTTATCCCAAATCGTCCGCCCAAACTAGCGTGGATACACTTCCCAATTGCAAACTAATCTCGACCGCTCAACTTCGCCGGACGATTTGAGTAGCTTAGATCACGTTTTCATGGGACAGTCAGGTATAGGCGTGAACACCAGCCTACCACCTACACTCCAGACCGATCGGCCAAGACCGAACAAGAATTGGTTGTCTTGGAACGCGCGCCTGAAGATGGCATGATGTGCGGCTCTTGCGGCACTAGTTTTCTGTCACAAATTGATCTTGACCACTCAACTTCACCGGACGAATTGAGTGGCCCAGATCATACTTTCGTGAGGTAATGGGGTATAGGTGCCTACACCGTCATGCCGTCTACACGCATGTACGATCGGCCTGGCCAAAATCGTATCCCAAGCTTGGATTCGACCAGGCTGAAGAGGGATGCTTGCGCACCTCCTCTAAAACCATAATTTCATCAACGGTCGCAGATGAGTGTCTCAAAGATCATCTCGTCCGTCCAACTTCACCGGCTTGGTTATACAACCCTGGTCAGGAGTTAATTGGTCAGTAAGGCGTCTTTGTGATCACCACCCGTCACTCTACCACACCATGATGCAGTACCTGCATAGAATACACATGATACTTCACAAGTATCGACTTCCTAAATAACTTAGTTATTTAATCTAGCATTACATGTAACTTTCTGTGAGTCCCACGATCCACACACTCGAGACATCAATCATGTCACAAACTGGGGGATACATACTGGGGTATTGGTCTAGCGGTTTACAGCGTGCAGCGTGCAACGCGCCATCACAAGAACGTGTCAGGAAGTCATGGACGGTTAGAGATGACAAGAGAAGTGGGCAAGACTGGTCGTGTAACACCAACACACACCTCCACTACTCCATCACTCCACTTCCTCCACTTCCCACGAGAGACGTGAATAAGGCTCAAATGACTTGTATAAATAGGTTCTCCTCCATATTTTCCAAAAAACAGGAGAAACAAGACAAGTCCAGACAACAGAGGCAAGTGTTGATACAATCGTATTCAAACACCGGAACTGATAGCTTACACCCTGCAAGCCAGTTCAGCTTCCTGATACAAGTCATTCATAGCCAACACCTTCACATTCTCAACACCTTCTTCGCTCCCTCCCTAAGATCAACCCCATCTCCTTCACTTTGTGACCGAAACAAGTCTGGAACGACCATTTCTTGGTTTAGGCCGGACTTGCACAGATTGATCTCTCGAATCTACAAGCACTCACCGCGCAGTGTATTTGTTTAAGGTTTAGACTCATTTCTCATCCACACACCCCAAATTACCAAAACCGGCAGAGATAGTTTTCACCCATAAACACCAAGACCATCAAAGATGTTTCCAAGATTGAATTTTTTGACGCAAACTAAATCCTCTTCATGCCCACTAGATAGATCCAATTTCTTTTCTGGGATAAAACCTTTAGATGAAATCTTTTTAAAAATTCTAGCACAAATCCACAAACCTAATCCTAAGAGAATTTTGGTCACAAGAAAAATCCATGCTAGAGGTATTTGAGCTTTTGGAACTTCATTTTGAGCCCTTAGAATTCATCAAGAGATATAAGAAATTGAAAGGAACAAGAGGAATTTACTTACTTTGAGTGAATCCTTGAACACCTTTTCTTTTAATTTCTCCAAAGAGGCTTCAATGGAGGAGACGCACAAAACCCTAGAGGTTCACGTACGCGGACTGATGGGATGAAGAAGAGGGTGCGCGAACTCCTTCTTTATAAGACCAATAATGGGCTTGGACCCGTTTGTGAACCGCGACCCATAAAAGCAAAGTGGGATTTTCTTGGACGTTTGCACATCAAAGGTTATGCATCCCGTGACAACACAATTTGTGAGAGACGATGGATGCAGTAGAAAGCTTTATTGGGTATTCTAAAAATGAATAACAAAACTGTACACAATTTAAACCATTTCTTGCCACATTCCAAGATATATACAAATGGGGTAGTGCCAGGCTTGTTACCAAGCGACATAATATGCAGAGAAATTCTCATGCAACATTTCTGGTTGATATGTGTGAACAGTCCCCGTGATATAATCAATATAGTGATGATACTCAGGGCAGTCAGAGCTTTCTATCCTTCGTTTGATTTGGCTAGAAGGAATATTCTTCCGATTCCTACGATGTACACTATTATTCGATGGTTTAACATGTACAGAACCTTTTACGGAATGATTCTTAGACTTAACAGAATTAAGTTTTTCTAAGAATTTAAAAACGCCTTCGAATGCTCTGAATAGATCTTTACCAATTGACCCATTACGATAGTATTCCTCAAAGAGATCGAGAGTTAATCTAGTGAGGGTTCATATCCTTGAGCGTGACGAACGTTTCCTAAATCTTCCCTTCTTTTTATTTTTTCCTTTAGACTGAATATCATCATCTAATTTATCCTTTTTAGATGAATTGAGATTATTATAAAAAACCGGAGGTTTTATCCATAATAATCTTTGAACAATCTTTAAGGAATCCTGGCGTGCGTTACAGATGCCAAGAGCAAGTTTTCCAAAGAAATTTCCTATAAGAAAATTTCAAGGACCGAACAAACACAAACTTATCAGGTTTAAGGTGTTTGCCTGCTCTGATACCAATTGAAAAAGTGGGGGTACAACAACCACACCCAATATTTCGCTTAGCAATCTGTATGGACAAACTCCAATATACTTTCTAGAGAATCAATTAGACAGTCAGACTTAATCTAGATAAAAAGTATATGAAAGAGTTTATATCTCAATCTCTCGATTTGATATATACTCAAGCAAATAGAAATCTGCGAGTCTTTATCAAATACTAGAGAGATAACTTGGATGGTACCAAAGATCAATATCCAAGTGTCAATCAATTTAAATCAACAACCAAAAGGTCTGATATTCTAATTGATTGAACAACGCACAACCTGTGATATTTCAATTATATAACAAAATATAATGCGGAAAAGAAATAACACGGACACCAGAATTTTGTTAACGAGGAAACCGCAAATGCAGAAAAACCCCGGGATCTAGTCCAGATTGAACACACACTGTATTAAGCCGATACAGACACTAGCCTACTCCAAACTAACTTCGGTCTGGACTATAGTTGAACCCTAATCAATCTCACACTGATTCAAGGTACAATTATGCTCCTACGTCTCTGATCCCAGCATGATACTACGTACTTGATTCCCTTAGATGATCTCACCCACAACTAAGAGTTGCTACGACCCAAAGTCGAAGACTTTAATAAACAAATCCGTATCACACAGAAAAGTCTACAGTAATAGATAAATCCGTCTCCCAAGAATATACCTACGGGTTTTGTTCCGTCTTTTGATAAATCAAGGTGAACAGGAACCAATTGATAACCCGAACTTATATTACCGAAGAACAACCTAGTATTATCAATCACCTCACAATAGTCTTAATCGACGCAACGAAAAAAGATATTGGGGAATCACAAACAATGAGACGAAGATGTTCGCGACTACTTTTTATCTTGCCTATCAGAGATATTAATCTCAAGCCAATCTCAAGCATGTTTGTCAATGTTAGTGATCAAAACTATAAGTCTTGATTTCTAGCCTATGTAGCTAAAGGTCTCGGACTAGGATAGAAAGTGTAGTTGAGCTCAAGAACTCCATGGCAATCATCATACAAGACGAAGGACTACTCAAGGAACTGGTGGATCTTCATCAACTAAAAGGTATGTGGAGACTTGAACTTATCTATCACTCAAAAGTCTATTTACTCTATCTCCTACTCTTGATACAAAAGTCGTTTAAACGTATAGACTTTCATTATACACAATTGCTATTTCGAGCCGAGTTTAACTCGCCTATCTATTTCTCGAAATATGTGTTGGTAAGCTTTCACTTTAAACGAATTCATCTTTACCTAGTGACGTAAGTCATGTTATGTTTCAATCACTTTGGAAATTGCTCTGACGAAAAATGATCTGTGAATAACGGCTATATAACGTTCTCTGAGAATGTTTCAAATGATTGAAATGAGAGTTTAGAAAATCAAGAGAGCAAGATAATCTATTAATTTCCTAAGTTCATCAACACACACATTAGAGCTCGCGTATGTGAATTCTACCTAAAGAATAACCTAACGCCTTGCGCTAATTAAGTTCAATTCCTAGGAGCATTAAGTTTCGTAAAAGGCTAATCAATGCAATTGTCATACATTGCGCATAACAATTCGACAATGGTCAAACTCTACATATGATTACGAGAGTGTGTCACTACAAACCGTAAACATATTATGCTACTTGTATTCAGGGTTATCGCTCGATGAAAAACCCTAAAATAGCTATGGACTAGGATTCAAGTTCAATTAATTGGCCACTTAACTAATCAATCATCATAATCCTATCACAATACATCAATCATGTGATCATAAAAACAGTAGAGAATTGAACAATAATCAAGAGAGAAAACTAATACATAACACAAGAACAAGTTGTAGAAATAGGACTACATCCTTAACCAATAATATAGAATTTAGCTACTCATAGCTATGGAGTTCATCACAAAAATATCAATTGAATAAAGAAGAAGATGAACAAAAGAAAACCATAGTAGCGTAAAACAAAAGCGGCTCTCTCCCAAAACTCCAAGAATAAAAACGTGTTTCCAAAAGTTGTAGGACTTCTCTTTTATAGCTCCTCTTGTTCCAAAATTAGGTCTAATCTTCAAAGTCCATTAGATGAAAATCCACCAAGCCCATAAGTGAGAGAAACCCATGTAGAAAATATGCCCCAAAACTCAAGCCGGAAAATCGGTATTGTGGCTTGAAATCGGCTGAGGAGTGACCGAAAAGCATCTCAGGTGACCGCAAAGTCCGCCTTGCCACCGGCCAACGAGTCATCTCTGGCGGTCAACTCGGCCGGGTCAAGTCAATGAGTCGCCGCCGCATCCAACAAGATCCTACTCACTGGATGGGCTGAGTGGCCAAAGCCTGAGCCATTTGCACTATCAGATTATGCTGCACCATCATTGCATACTGTGATGCATAATACCCACCAGCTGCAGCTTCAATTACCCATTTGCTCAGAATTTAAAGATAGAGTAGACTATCTTCTTGTCCCCGTAATTTTCTTGCTGCTGATTTCGTACTCTATCATTGTCTCTGCTGCCGATGATCTCTCGATTGGTATGTCCTTCATCCCTCTTTTATCCTTTTTATCTTGAAAATTGCTTAATTCTAGGGTTTCTAGGGTTGTTGTCTTTCACTTTAGTTCATGTTAGAAAATGTTAAAAACCCATTTGCTCAGAATTTGGGATATTCTATGAGGTATTAACTAGCCAATGTTTGTGCATTCATTGGATAATACCTAGAAGGTGATGTAGCAGCACAAACTTAATCAAGTACATAGGATTAGGTTTAAACATTAGAAAATGTAGTTTATGCTAAGGTATGATATGGCGTATGAACTATTGATTGTCTGTCATTTGTATCTTTAAAGTCTACTATATCTTTAAAGTCTACTATAGCTATTTTCTAATGAAAATAATATGTATTCTTAGTAAGATTTCCAATAATTAAGCACACCCATGCATGCTTTAATTAGTGGGATCGAAATCAAATTAATTACCCAGTACATATGTACTTGTTTGCCACTGATGATTTAGCATCATGTCCCTATTCCCTAGTAGATAGAAGTGATCCACTAGTATTAGGGCAAAGCTATATGTGAGTTCATGGGGATCTCTGAGTATTGAGTTTCAAAAACAATGACATTATGGGGATCACTAATTAGTTTAATGTCGATCATTATCACTAATGCACCAAACTATTTCTTTTCCCATTAAATCCGCCCGAAAAGAAACTAACTCACGATTTCAAAATGATATATTCCCCGAACTCTAGCCAACTCAAAGTACAATACCGTCAAATTTTATTCTATTATTTGAAGCATAACCATGAAATTTCTCTTCTATATTCGATTAACTATGCACCTCTTTATTAGAAAAAAATTAAATTTCACATAACTCAAAATTACTTGGTTACTTCCATATTTACGAACTTCAAAATTTTTACCAAATCAGGGTAATGGAAATTTTAATTCAGATATCAAAGTTCAAACAAATGTAGTGTATTTTTGCAACCTTTGGTAAAATAAATCCTTGAGATTCTAATTTAGGAGCTCGAAACCGATTCGACTTGGTTTAACCGTATGTCCATATTCGAGTAGATGCTGCACCATTAAGCTACAGATACTTAAAATGAATAATCACTTAATTTTCGGTAGAAAAATATGGGTTTGAGATGTACATAGTGAAAAACTATTAGGATAAAACTATCTTACAGCTTACTAGCTAATTGATAAAAAAAGAGTCATTTGCGGAAAAGAAAACCGAGTCCGTAAATTTCCAAAATAAAATACAATGAAAGAATTCAAATCAGCTTGAGTTCAACAGTTCGAGCTATCCCGTAAAGCCGTGGGTACATGAATGAATCATTATTCAAAATTAACTCCCGCACGCACGGTGAGTTACAAAAGTTCATAACTTTAAACTTACAGTCACGCTCCTTTGAGTTCAAAGGAGTTCAGGATGTCTTATTTAAAGTCTGAAAATTAACATGATAAGAAGTCACAAGTAGCAACTTGAGTTTAAACTGAAAACTAGAATAATTAAAAGCGTGCACACGGACTAGATGGAAAGTGTAGTTGAGCTCAAGAACTCCATGGCAATCATCATACAAGACGAAGGACTACTCAAGGAACCGTGGATCTTCATCGACTAAAAGGTATGTGGAGACTTAAACTTATCTATCACTCAAAAGTCTATTTATCTCCTATCTTGAGACAAAAGTTGTTTTGCTATATAGACTTTGATTATACACATTTGGTATTTTGAGCCGAGTATATCTCGCTTATCTATTTCTCGAAATATGTGTTGCTAAGCTTTCTCTTTAGCCAAATTCATCTTTACCTAGTGACGAAAGTCATGTTATGTTTCAATCACTTTGAAAATTGCTCGACGAAAAAATAGTTTGTGAATAACAACTATATAATAACGCCTTCCGAGAATGTTTCAATGATTGAAATGAGAGTTTAGATTACATAACCATTGGTAGGATATAAGCATTGTTGTGGAAACACATATATGTATAATTCCTTATTCCTTGAACCAAAGTTCTCGAACTTTGCTGATAAAGAGAAATGGAAGTTGGCGTGAGCCAAGTCCGCGAACTCAGTCCACGAACTGGAGAAGTTCTCAAAGTCGAGAATTTCTGCTGGAGTTTGTGTACTCCTTCCATTAGCCTAAGTCCGCGAACCCAGTCCACGAACTTGAGCAGGTTATATATCTAAAACCGATTGTTCTTGAACTAATGTTCAAATAAACTAAGGAATGCTTTTGCAAACCGTGGCTATAAAGTTCATGAACCGATTCGAGTGAATCAAACCGTGTTTTGCTTAAATTGTGTCTTACGTAGTTACATAAGATTTCCTTGCAATTGAACAACTCTCTAACTAGTTCATTTGAGTCATTTGAACTAGTTATGGTGAAGAAGAATATGGTTGATATGAGAGTGATCATATGGCTAACCATTTGGTTGACTATTATTGAACCAACAAATGTTAATGTTTGGGTACTAGTTCATAAACCCAAAATTGAACATTTCATTTGTGTGTAACAAGCTAAGTTTTCGATCCAACGGTTGAGAAATATTAGCTTGAATCTAATAAGGTTTTCATCTAACGGTGAATATTGAATGCTTTGTTACCAAGCTAACATTGATTGCAAACCCTGATTTGACAGACTATATAAGGGAGAACTCTAGCAATCGGAAACCTAATCCCCACACCTTACGTGTGATACTAGTTGCATAAGCTAGAGTCGATTCTCCTTTAACCTTTGGTTTTCTTCTTCTAAAACCAGGTTAACGACTTAAAGACTTCATTGGGATTACGAAGCCAGCCCGATATTACTTTCCTTGTAGTTGTGTGATCTGATCTTGTTGTTTCTATCGTACGAGTACAATTAAAATAATTGGCTCGAGATTTTACATCTCCGATAGGCAAGATAGAAAAGAAATCACAAATACTTCGTCTCATCATTTGTGATTCCGCAATACCTTTTTTTTGCTGCGTCGATTAAGATTATTGTGAGGTGATCAATAATACTAGGCTGTTCTTCGGGAATATAAGTCCGGGTTATTGATTGGTTCCTGTTCAACTTGATTTATCAAAAGACAGAACAAAAACTCATAGATATATTCGTGGGAGACTCGATTTATCTATTCTGTAGACTTTTCTGTGTGATACAGATTTGTTTATTAAAGTCTTCGACTTTGGGTCGTATCAACTCTTAGTTGTGGGTGAGATCAGCTAAAGGAATCAAGTGCGTAGCATCATGCTGGGATCAGAGGCGTAAGAGCATAACTGTACCTTGGATCAGTGTGAGATTGATTGGGGTTCAACTACAGTCCTGCACCGGGTTAATTTGGAGTAGGCTAGAGTCTCGTAGCGCTCAATACAGCCCGTGTTCAACTGGACTAAGTCGCGGGGTTTTTCTCGCATTTGCGGTTTCCTCGTTAACAAAATTCCTGTGTCTGTGTTATTTCTATTCCGCATTATATTTGTTTATATAATTGAAATATCACAAAGTTGTGCGTTGTTCAATCAATTAAAATATCCGACCTTTTTGGTTGTTGATTTAAATTGATTGACACTTGGATATTGGTCTTTGGTACCATCCAAGTTATCTCTCTTTGATAAAGACTCGCAGATTTCTATTTGCTTGAGTAAAGATCAAATCTAGAGATTGAGATATAAATTCTTTGATATACTTTTTATCTAGATTGAGTATGACTGTCTAGTTGATTCTCTAGAAAGTATATTGGAGTTTGTCCATACAGATTTCTAAGCAAAATATTGGGTGTGGTTGTTAGACCCCCGCTTTTTCAATTGGTATCAGAGCAGGCAAACACATTCAAAGACCTTACAAGTCTGTGTTTGTAGCGATCTGAGGATGGACGATATTATCTCTGACAACGCAACATCAGTTCAGAGTCACTCTTGTGGGTGTCAAAGTCCTAAAGACTCTGAGAAAAACTCTGTCTCTTGTCCTGTAATGATGCGTGTCGTAACCACAACAAATTAATTAATATTTTTCCACCTAATTAACAAGTAATATAGTGTAGTCAAGTTCGTTCCCACGAGGAGCAAGAGATTCTTAGTTGTAAAAATTGTCACAAAAGGGGGGTTATGAAGCAAAAGAAAATAAACAAAGCAATTCAAATATAAAGTTGAAATCAATAAGAGAGACAAGACCAAGGAATCCTTCTTCGTTGCGAAACAATGAATCAAGTTATGTTCTTTTCTACTTGTTGAAATATAAAGTTGAAATATAAAGTTGGAGGTTTTATGTAAAACTTTTTTTTTTTTTTAAAAAAAATACATGCTTAACCACTCCCCCACACTTAAACCTTACATTGTCCTCAATGTAATTGAATCGTCCTAGTAAAGTCAAGGTGGGAAATTTTAA
>JAJJWW010011383.1:0-242519 GCA_023531295.1 Papaver armeniacum | reverse complement strand
GCCAAATATTGCATATTTATACACCTTTTTATTGGCATTTTACTCATCTTTTGTACTCAAGAATCGAGATATTATCCCAGTTCTGTGTTTTCTTTGTTTTCAAGAATAAATATTTGTATTAATTAATTTTGTATTTTTAGGTACTAAATAAAGTCCTAGGAGCCGAGGAGCCAAAAGAGCGAAGAATTGGAGTCGAGCATCTATGGAGCCAGATAGCCAAAGCCGCGCAGCAGCGGTTGCAACCCAACAAGTAGCAACTCATCTCAAGACATGGGCTTGAGCTAGACCCAACCCGCGACCGGATCGGGCCCGTCCACCACGAGCCGTCCGGATCTCTCCAGCTGCATCCTCACGGTCGATCCATCTACTATACATCATCTCTTGATGCTCGTGCAACACCAGATCGCTCCAAAACCGCTTACCATCCTCGACCGTTCGGATCGCACTCGACTTCATCCCTACGCTCGCTAGGCCGGTCCCATCAATTCTTGATGTCTCCGCCTCACAGACAAAACGACCCATACCCTATACCTAGTCGACTACCCCATTCTCTTCTCTTTCTTTCTCTTTCTTCTCTTCTCTGCCAAGTCTCGATCGGTTGCGAGCAACTCCACCCCCATTCCCGACCAAACCCTCTGCCAGCACCACCTCAGACACCACCATCTCCTTCCTCACGACGGCAGCCGCATGCGACCATTCCATCTTCGTCACCTCTAGTTGTATTTATCCCTTTCCTAGCCTCTCTCAACAACTCTAGAGGCTATGAAAGAGATAAATGGAACTAGGGTAAGGGTTATGTGTAAGCAACCGATTCAGAGGTCAGAGAAGCATGAGTAGAGCCAACAACCGAGATTCAGAGTATGGGTTCGATTATTTTTCAATTAATTTCTATTTTATAATGAATTAGGGTTTGGTTGATTTTGCATGTATAAATACAACTGAGTTGGGTGTGTTAGTTTTTCACGCCTGGATTAGCCAGGGCAGTCATTTAGATTTAATTTCTGTTATCTTTCAGTTTTAATTTAGTTTGCTAGGGTTTCATGAAACCCTAATTCCATGTATGAATTCAACTCGGTTTGTGTTGTCTTGAATGCTTAGAATTTAGAGATAACTTCAATCTTAATACCCAACACTTTACTCTCACAATGGATACTTTAAATAGATCCATTGTAGTTAGACTATAACTGTGTTGTTGTATTGCTGACTCAACCCTTAGGCCCTAATGCTAATTCCCTTGATGTAGTTGTGCTTAATTAGACAACCAGATGCTCAGGGTTAGTAATTTCGGTGATATTGAAGGATTACAAGGTGAAACTCCTTAGGCTCAGGTGATGGAATTGACTACACCTCACTTGTCTACCATAGGAACAAGAAAACTCAATCTAGTTGAACACATACTAGGAATCAAGTGGTGGAATGAAGACCCAAGCACCCTTTTGTCACTGTTTACCTTAGTTTAGGATTACATTTCACTACAAAACAGCCGTATCGGCACAAAAATATCTGCAAAACCATCTGTGTTACATTGTCACTCTCGAATTCAGTCGAAGAAGCCTTAGATCACACGAAGCACCCCTGCGTCTCGTGGATCGACCGCATCTGCATGCGTCTCCAATAGGCGCGTGCCACTAGCGGTATAACCCGTGAGCCATCATTTACATACACTTTCGAGGCCTACCAAGTTTTGGGCGCCGATTCTTGAGGATTTGGTGTGTGCACTGTGTGATTTTTGTTCTTGCTTAGCTGATTTCCCTCTCCCCTGTATATACCCACCTTTATAGTTAATTTTTTAACCATCGTATTAGTGTAATTTAATTGTTCTCTCTTGTTTGCATCCTCAACTGTGTTAATTTAGTTGTTCTCGAGTTCATCATCGTTTTCTTGTGTCTCAACCCGTACATTCTCACTCTGTGTCTTTCCTTTTAGTTCGGTCTTCCATTGTATATATGCTTTACAATCCGAACTCTTTTGCCTTGATCGCCATAGCATCTGCTAAGCTTAACTTTTAGCTTAATTCTTGCATTTTCATTTACCAAGCCTGAGTAACTCATCGAGTGTTATTAGCCTTTGCGGCTTACGACCATAAGCCACCGAATCACGTGTTGTAAGCTCACGACTCCAGAAACCCAAGTTGTAAGCCACGACTTGAACACCTTACTGCCACTCTGTGTTGTACCCATTGATCTATTGTTTGTTGAGCCAAGTTATTCCCAGTTGCATATTCTGTTGCCTAAAGCCCGCACACTTTTGAGAACCGAGATTTCTCTCTGAGTTAGCGAGGTGCTTGATGTCTTGATGTGCCTCCGATTATCAGAGCCAACCCAAGGCGGAGACAAGGAAAAGTGCGAGCATGAGCATCCACTTGCGCTGAACCTAGTAAGTCACACCTTCGAAATCTTGAGCATAGTTGCGGCAGCATGACCGTCTTGGCTGCACTGGGTTGGTAACTCCACTGAAATTTTCCATTTTGAATGCTAAGCTGCCATGTTTGCATGATCTCGAGTTGATTGCTGGATGTACTTAAAGCGTAGCTTGTTTTTGCACGAGACTTTGCATAATCATGTCACTGTGTCACCTTGAGAATTTGTATGAGTCGTAGGTTGCAAACCCAGTGCCACCCCAAACACGGTTGAGTACGTGAGTCTTAGCCTATAAGGATTGAGAGTTGAGCTAGAGACCCTACCTGTATAACCCTGTGCATTCTCTGAGTTGTGCATTGCACATTTGTGTGAAAAATTTCACAAAACTTGGAGCTGCAAACAGAGTGTGTCAATCTTTGCTACGACAACTCAAACCACTAACTTTGGGCTGTCACATTTTGAAGCCCACATCAGCTCTGTTCAACTAGGCTTTGCAATCCAGCTGAGGCTGTGTCTTTCTCTTGAGGTCTGTGCAACTTGCTCTGCTCACATAGTTGGTTTACACATAACCAAGCTAAGCCCACATACTACAAGGCTGTACACAGCTTTGGACTTTCCACAAGCCAACTGGAAGCAAGCTAAATTAGAAGCCTTCTACCTCTCACGTTGGGTACATTGCACATACGAGGCTTCTTTGTGCTTCTCAAAGTAGAACATTATCCTTCCCACATAACACAGGCAATCAGCAGAGGCTTACAGATTCAGCTCTAAAGGTGGACTTTCCCAACAAACCAAAACCCACAAAGATCCCATTGAAACAAAATCCCAATAAACCAAAGCCCACATAAACCAAACTAGATTTTGAGTTCAATTTGAGTTATTAAATCATGTCGGATTTTTGGTGCATGCGAGGATGAAACAAATCCCGTTAGAGAGCTTGCTTACGGGCATGCTTCTGGTGGAAACCCCCACATGCCATAATGATTTTAGGGCATATTATGAGCCTTCTCGGGGCACGATCTTGAGCACTCATACCTAACCATCATGAGCACATGTATCGGTCACCACGGTGGGGAGTTGAACAATTTTAGACTCCCAGACTCCTTGTTTACAAATCACTAATGAAATCTCATGGAGCAAAAATCTGAGGCTTGAAGCGAATGCAATACATGACCATCCATATAGCAACATGCATGATCATCCTTCTCTAGTGAACCATGTGCACAACCATTTAATGATTATTCATATGAAACATGCATACCCACTATTGAAGACTCTCCCTCCATTGAACAATGTCACATGTTCTTAAAGATGAACCGGATTCATTTAGAAAAAGAAGAATGGAAGCGAGTTCATGATAGAATGATTATTGTCCCTAATAAAGAAAATCTCGAAAATAGTGTTTCTCTTCCTACTCATGCAACTAACACTGTGAATATGAACCTAATCTAGAGGTAAAATGAGTACACTAGAAATGCTAATAGGGAAATGGATTTTTGTTATGATGATGATGATGATGATGAATATGATATGTTAGAAGAGCATGTGCATCCGAGAAAATATGATGGAATCTTTTGGTTGAAGGCGTTAGGCGTCTCTTTTTGTGAACCCTATGAATGATACCTCTTCTAACATTCATATATGTGATATGGATTCTGAGCTTGGATTTGTGAAATTCTTGATGAATGTGAGCATGCTTCATTGTTTTGTGACTTAGGACGAGATGAATCTTACATTGACACTAATGTTCTTTTGGATCATGATATTATTGTTGTGTACGATTCCTGCCCATATCACAATATGTTGCCTGCTCTGATGATTATGACTTGGTGATTGATGAGATTGTTCTATCTTTGGTGAACATGATTTACCCTTTTCGACCTTAGGAAAGTGTGTGATGGTACAAATGATTTTATACATGAAAATAACTTAGATGTACCTAACCTCTCTCCTGAGTCACAAATTGATACTCCTCCACCAAACCTAGGTGTAGTTTGTCACAAAATTGCAAAACCAACTTTTACGAAAATGCCTAACTTAGGCCTAGAACTTTGTGCTTCCCAAGTCCTCTTGGACTATTTTGCATCAAAGTATAACACTCTTAAGAACCCACGGTTGGAATATGTATGTCTGCTGTGATTAGCAAAACTCATTTTGAGTTAGACCTTTTGCATGATGTACCTTTAAAATTTTGCAAGATTTTGTTCTCACAAACACACCGTTCACAAATTTAGGTTTGGGGAAACTCCTTCACATCTGCAGTCTTACTTGCACTCTCTTGTTATATACGTGTAGAAATTTGTTGATGTTTGTATATATTTTCTATTGGGTTGATCCTCAACCCTTTAGATGTTAGTTTATGGTGAATTTTTTGTATATAATCGGTAGGACTTGTTAAATTTTCTTTTCTTGATTCGGTTGAGTCTTCTTGCACATATATTATGCTAATCCGATATGATCTCCGTTGAGAATATTGGATTCTAGCCTTGACGAATGAAGCTCAACCTTGCTCCGCCGACATCAGGTAATCTCTTCCCTTTTTTATCTTATCGGCATAGTTCTCGTGGTACGTGACTGTTTAAATTTTTCTATCTGTGACATTGAGACAATGTTTGATTTAGGTTTGGGGGTGCATTTTTTAGAGTTTTTAGTTTTATTTTCATTTAGAGTTTTTAGTTTTTTTTTGCATTTAGAGTTTTAGTCTTTTTATTTTCCTTTTAAAAAAAAAAAAAATTCTAAAAAAAACCTCAACTTTAGAGATTTTAGAGTCACTAGCATGCTTTTAGCTATGTTTACATAGAGATTAAGGCCAAAATAACGAGAACTTGGAAGTGACGGAGAACACAATCGGGTTTCTTAGTTGATTAAGGCGTTAAAGTTGGATTTAACCATGGGAGGGGCGAATTAGGTGTTGTTTAGATATTCGGTAGTAGAATTGTGATCACCCATAGTGGAGACTACCCATTTTACATCAAGCGAGTACCGACCTTCACTCTTTGTGACTTTCTAGAAAAGCTTTTAGAGTGTGTGTCACTGTCGTCAATTAGGGTAGGAATGGTGAGCTACCCAACTTCGCACCACTTTCATCACTACTTTTTGATCTCTTGAGTGCTAATTAGTCAATCATGAGGTGACATCTAAAGATGAAAACTCCTTCTAAATATCGATTTGCAGTTAGCATCTCTCTCTCTCTCAATCGGACAAGACCCATAGAAACACATCATAAATCGACAAGCGGAGCATTAGCGAAATATTTGAAGAAAAGTTGAGATAGTCCAGGTTACATATTTCAAAGGAAAAGAAGATGAGAATTAATGAAGTTTGTGAAAATTTAAATTTTATCGTTGTTAGTGTTTGTTAAAAAAAAAAAAAAAAAAATGTGTTGTATTATTTTCATTCCATGTACTTGAAAAAAAAAAAAAAAAAAAAAAAAATTATTATTAAGTTTAAAGTTCGGAAGTTCGTCATCAATAGTTGAAGGCGAAGACCCGAAGACCGAAGATTGAAGACATTTCTATGGTTCTTGAGAGAGTGATGTTAATTGCCGATCGGGTGAAAAGGTAGTGAGTACTCCCACCCCTTGCTAATGGTTGATTTCCTTTCTTAGAGATCATGAAAAAAGATTCTTTTTGTCCACATTTCTGTGGAGTCTCAGTTTTATTTCGGAAGGTTATCCTTCTTACCTACAACGTGTGCGGGATTTCTCTCTTTATTCTGCACACATGAGAGACTAAAAGCGATCTTTTTGAGTGCAATTATCATAAAACCCTAATGGTGAGGCGAAGTTGAGACTTATGATCACATGATCGAATCCGAATTCTTTCATATGGTATGGTTACTTCTCGCTCAACACTTAAGGATGAGAATGCGTTCTTTGATAGTTCTAACCATTGCCTAGTCTGAAACTCTATGTCCTCATAGCTTCTTGGAGATCTTGAGACTCTTTTACACTACGGAAGTTGGAGAAGGTTTTGTGGGTACACCTCTTGTAAACCCTCACGAGACTACAACTCGTCCACTAGGGACACCTAGGGTTTAAAGGCTAGTGCATACGCTAAATGCATCGAGAGACTGCGACGGGGGGTATAGTTAGGATTTCTTATTTTATTTTCACTTGAGGACAAGTAAAATTCAGGTTTGGGGGTATTTGATGAGTGCAAATATTGCATATTTATACACCTTTTTATTGGCATTTTACTCATCTTTTTGTACTCAAGAATCGGATATTATCCCCAGATTAATGTTTTCTTTGTTTTCAAGAATAAATATTTGTATTAATTAATTTTGTATTTTTTAGGTACTAAATAAAGTCGGAGAAAACGAGGAGCCAAAGAGCGAAGAATTGGAGTCGAGCATCTGGACGAGATAGCCAAAGCCCGCCCTGCGATTGCAACCCAACAAGTAGCAACTCATCTCAAGACATGGGCTTGAGCTAGACCCAACCCGCGACCGGATCGGGCCGTCCACCACGCAGCCGTCGAGATCTCTCCCGAGCTGCATCCTATGGTCGATCCATCACTATACATCATCTCTTGATGCTCAGGTACAGCACCAGATCGCTCCAAAACCGCTTACCATCCTCGGCCGATTCCGGATCGCACCCGACTTCATCCTAAGCTCGCTAGGCCGAGTCCCATCAATTCTTGATGTCTCAGCCTCAACAAAACGACCCATACCTATACCTAGTCGACTACCCATTCTCTTCTCTTTCTTTCTCTTTCTTCTCTTCTCTCGTCTCCATCGGTTGAAACTCCCACCCCATTCCCCGACCAAACCTCTGCAACACCACCTCAAGAGCCACCACCATCTCCTTCCTCTGACCAGGCATGCAGCAGCCATTCCATCTTAGTCACCTCTAGTTGTATTTATCCCTTTCCTAGCCTCTCTCGGCAACTCTAGAGGCTATGAAAGAGATAAATGAACAAGGTTGGGGGCCATGTTATGTGCAGATTGGAAGGTCGAAGCATGGTAGAGCCAACAAGCGGGTCAGTATGGGTTGATTATTTTTCATTTAATTTTATTTTAATTGAAGGGTTTGAGATATTTTCTCTGCATGTGTATAAAGAGAAGGAGAGAAATTGAGTGTTTGAGACACTTGCTGGATTTTAGCTTGAGCACTCGGTTTAGGATTTAATTTGTGTTTTATATCTTCTTAATGTTTTAATCTCATTTGCAGGTGTTGATGAAACCTTGTTTCCATGTTAGTAAATCATATCAAATTCTCTGTCTTATTGTGCTTAATGGAGATGAGTGATTGTATCTTGTATGGAAGCGAAATGAATTTGTGATAGTTTGTCTATAAAAAGACAAAGCTATACTAGGAATGAATTAGTGACATCGTTAACTTGCTTTGGAAGAATTAGTTAGCAACTGACAAATGAGCTTGTGATAATTTGTGCTGCAGTGAAAAAGGCGAGGTTATCTTAGGGTGGTGAATTAGGTCTTTAAAGAATACCTCCACTGAGGCCTTGAGGAGGAGTGTATAAGACATGAATGAAATATGGTTAACCTTAGCATAGGACTAGAGGTGGATTCACAACCACGGCACTTACCCATTGTGTTGTGTTACCTTAGTTTGAAGTCAAATACCTTACTTCGATTCATTCCCTTGACCTCAAATTAAGCCCCGACAAGCGAATATTAATTCACATCACTCTTGAATTCGGTTGTAGCAAGCCATAGATCATTCTAAACACCACCTGGTCCTTGTGGGATAGGCAGGTACTGGCGTCTCCAGATAGGCCTTAGTGCACTCTTGATATAACCGTGAGCCATAAAATACATACACATCTTGGCACACCACATGATTTGGCAAAGAAACATCTATATTGAAGGACTCTTGGGTTTTATCAACATGCTCAGTTCTTTCTCTGGCGTAGATGTTTTACGCGGTGTTGTGTGTACCGGTGAGTCCGATTGGACGGCTGACGTGGGTACACCTACATTGTTCTCAACAACTCTACCACTACTGGGAGAGTGGTGATAGCATTCTCCCGACCATGTGAAGTTCATCGGTTTTGAAGAACATGCCTCAAACACATTCTTTGGATTTTGTTGGGGTGACTAGAAGTTTGCCTTTTTCTCTCATTCAATGCATCACAATTTGACCCATTTTAAGTTCTAGACTTGTGAAACGTTGATCGGTGGTTTTCCTCAAGTTGTGAAAGATTTTTGGGTTAAATGCATCGATTACGCCTTCAAAGCTAGGCTTTTTCTGCTAGAGTGGTACCGAGGGTGTGGTTGTACTTGGGTGTTTCTAGGATATGAGTATCCTTGGTTGTTATTTGTTGGTCCCCTGTACAGCCCTTTGGACCATGAGAAGTTAGGGTGATTCCTCCACCGGGTTGTAGGTTTGAGAATACGGGTTGTTCTCTCTTGCCTGGTATAATGCACCGGCTTGCTGGTTTAGACTCTTGGAAATGCATGTAAGTGACGGGACATTTGTCCACTAAGTGGTCGATCTATGGCATGCGGCACAAGTGGCCATTTCAATTTGGTCACGGAGAGTAGGGGTATTAGATTTTACATTCTTCCTGCCCAACTCAAGCATTTCTATTCTCCGGCCAAGATGCCATTTTTGCATTTCCATCAAAGTCAGACTCGATTCTATGAACATTACCTAGGGGTAGTCCTTTTTGGTTCACGGATGGACTCCCATTGTTGAGTCTTTTCAAACACTTCGATTAAGAAAGTCCAAGCCTCATCAACACTCTTGTCAATAAATGCACCATTGCACATTGACTCGACTCGTTGTTCGGTCCTAACATCTAGACCCTCATACAATATTTGCACGAGTCTCCATTTTTCAAAACCATGGTGGGGACATTGGAGTAGTAATTGAATCTCTCCAAGTTTTTTGCTAGAGTTTCGTCTTCTAATTGCACAAAACCATTTAGACTTTTGGCGAATTGTCACTGCCTTATGGTTGGGGATTTATTTTTTAAAAACTCTTTTGTGAGGTCATCCCATGTTCTAATGGACTGTGGTTGTAGGGCATGAAGCCATGACTTGGCTTTGTCCTTTCAGAAAAAGGAAAACAATCTCAGTTTGAGGGACTCCTCTCGCATTTGGTTAAAAACGTTGCAGTCCCACAAAATATCCTCAAAATCTCTCACGTGATGGTGGGGTTTTCAAGATCGACCCCTCTAAACACGGTAACATGTGAATTGTGCTTGCTTTCCGTTCAAACCGACACGCATCACCGGGAGAATGATGCAAGAGGTGGCTTGCCCTAGTTGGGTACATGTAGTCTTTGAGACTACGGGGTTGGTTTTGTTCATCACCCATAGTTTCTGTTCGATGGGCTTGGGCTTTCATTAAGAATCTGGGTATGCCGACAATTTCGCCCCGGCGGATTCTAACTAGTCGATTTGTTTGGTCTCTAAAAGACACAATCATAGCCTAGCTAGCACATCTAGCATGTTAACATACAATCAAGTTCAACACAGATAAGCAAAAACTACTAAATTGATACACTAATTCCAGACTCAAGCCCAAAAGAGTGTTTTTGATGCCGTAAGGCCCACTGATTATATGGGTTCCCGACCAGTTGTTGGAAAATGAGCGAGCCGATTGTTATGGGGTTCAGCACTTATGCAGCCCAAAGAGTCAAACATGCACTAGTTATGTGCACACGAGATGAACACCGCACGCTTTAGGCACATCATAATACAACTTGTGATATCAACACGAATAGCTTATGCACTATAAAGTTGGCAAAGCCACGCAAAGCCAAAGACTTATGCAGGTTGGCAACTCAAGCAAAACTTGCATACACAACACAGCTTAGGTAATAAAACGAGTTGTTGGCAGTGTGCACTAAGCAGAAGACAAAAATTTTGAATGGTGCACATGGTGATAGGTTGTCTTCACTTCAAGGTGAAGCATGTCTTTGGGTTAGTGCTGGCATACAAGTGAGATGCTAATATAAACTCGGTTATTCAACATTCATTCAAACACCACAGGCCACATACAGACATGATATTGCGAGGGTTTGTTGCTCAAGGTGGTATCAACAGATGCCTGAATTAAACATTTTACAATGCAGGTATCCCAATAGGGTATATCATTCACAACATCATACATTCATCACAAGCCAAAGACAATGTAGATATGAACTTCACGCATGTAGCAAATGAACAACAAATGAACAACAAATGAACACTTTAAATCACTTTACAACATGCTCAGAGGGTGTCACAAGGTCAACACCTCAAACCGTGAGATTATACACAATTTATGCAAATATCAAGAAGGTTTTATGATCACAAGACTACTGCAGTCAAGCTCTCAAGGAAATTTTGCCAAGGCAGAGTCGCAAGTCAACAAACCACTCGGATGCGTGTGTGTCAACACGGTCAATCGACCTCCTTGGGTTTCACAAATTATGCTCGGGGTTGACAGAGTCAACTAGGTCAGTTGATATCAACCAGCCCAGTTGATGTCAAGTAGGGCTTGCAGCAAATTTGGTTAACCAAGTTGCAGCTCACACTCAACAGCTTCAGGGGCTGGAGTTGAGCACATGGCAGATGGAAGCTAACTCATGCAATAAAAATATCTCAGCTAACAGTGTGAACCAACATCGGTGAGACTCATTCCACATTCACCAGAGATTGAGGTTGAGAGTACAATACCGCCAGTATAAAACTGGGTTTAGGCAATTCCACAGTGGTCCTGCTCCTTTGTCTTCTCCTCTTCCTTGGTTGTACATCAGCACCACAAGGGGCACTGCTATCTCAACAAATCAACTTCGGTTCATATTGCACAATGCCTAAAGCAAGAGCACTAGTGCTACAATGACAAAATTCGAGTTATGCCTAAGGTAAGGGTTGAGCAGGAAAATAATAATAACAAAGAAAGTGCGGGATACTATGGACCATGCAAGTGAACAAAAGTGATGAAAGATAGAGCACACAAAGGAGTGATAAGGTGCCACCCAGAGATGAACCAAATGCAAACTTTATAAAAAGATGATTATACTAAGCTACGAGAATGCAACAAGATATTCACAGAGCTACCGAGTTATAACAAACTAACAAGCTTCACAAAAAGATGACAGACTAAGTTATAAGAGATAATGATGCCAGGTGAATGAAACAAATGATTATGACCGAGGTTAAAGCTTCGAATCACGATGATGCAAAGCGGTCAATGATGCAAGTTATGCTTAGTGAGATGATTATTACGATTCTGACTAACTAAATGCATCATGTATGAAAACCGAGAATCAAAAGTTAACTAGAGAAGCTAAATAAAACACGTAACTAATATTAAACTACAAAATTCAATATTGAGATGATAAGAGACAATGAGCTAAACAAGAACAAAAGAAAAACTAATGGATGTACAATGAAGTTTTTACGTGGTTATGATGCCAATGATTATGATTGAAGTTAGAGCTACACTAATGCAAACACAGGGTGCAGATTATACAACAAATGGTTTTAACTACTAACTTACACTATAACACCACAGATAACTTCAACAGACTACACTAACAACATGAAAACCAGAAAATTTAAACACATATATACAAGGTTAGAATGAAAACCAGTAAAGTAAACTAATGGATGACACAACACACTACCAAATCCCCGGCAACGGCGCCAAAACCTTGGTAGGCTGGGAAAAAGTGTTTCGCCTACGTGTAAACTGCAAGTGCACAGTGCCTGTTGGAGGCAAGGGCAAGTACAGGTCGATCCTCAGGGAAATGGTGTTGATGTGGAGTTGATCTTAGTAGTTTACTAACTGATTTCTAGATAAGGTAACACAATATGGGGGTTTTGGTGTCGATACGACGAGTTGGTTTGTGTGTTTCTAAACTAAGGCAACAAATGATCAAAAGATGTTGTAGTATTGGTTGAGTGGCACTAGGGTGTTTGAATTCACTCTCTACTCCTATGCTAAGGTAATGTAAATTATCATTTTGTTCTTATGCCTTCCATTGAAGGCCTTAGATGGATAATTGTATAATAATCTCCTTACTCACTTTCACTAGTATCAATGGTCTTCTTACGGTACCATTGATCACAAGCAAGCTTAGTTTTCTAGCTAACTATTTTCCTAAACATGATATACAATAAGAACAATCTGAGAATTTTCTTACTATCACATTGAATAAGAGAGTTTCATTTTCACCCTAGCAGGGTGAATTAGAACATCATGCAAAGAAAAACAGGATTCAAAATTAAGTTACAAAACAAAACCCTAAAACTGACTTAGTTCTCTCTCACATGAAGAACATCAATTTATACCTCACAAATCACTCCAACTAACCATTAAACAAAGACCCAAACCTCTTTCCTCTGCTAACTCGTCTCTGACTCCATTGATTTGATGTTGGAGAAAACCCTAGCTCCATCTATCTCTAATTTAGCTTCTAGGGTTATGGGAGAATCTAAGAAAGAGATAGCTAGACCTAGAGAGGTGGTGAAGGTGGTTCTTTGGTCTTTGTTGTCAGGATAAGGAGATGATGGAGGTGGTGAGGTGGTGGCTCTGCCATGGTATGGTCGGGGGAAGGGGAAGAGAATGGGTTTTCTCTGATTTTTGTCGGGGGGAGAAGAAAGAGAAGATGAAGATGAGAAATGGGAGGTTTGGTCGATGGGTGTAGGTGTAGGTGGATGTGGTGTGAAGCGGGTGCAGCAAAGTTTTGATGTAGGGTGGAGCGACCATTGGATGCGGCGGAGATCGATGCGTGGGCGATGCGACCGTAGGATGAAAATGGCTCGAATCTAACTGACTCGAAGGGACGGGCTTGAATCCGGGTCGTGGGTCGGGCCTTGGACTGCTCAAGCCCATGTCTTGTAAATGGGTTGCTCCTTGTTGGGTTGCAACTGATGCGCGCGCGGCTTTGGCTTTTCGCTCCATGACGCTTGCCTCCAATTTTCGCTCTTTTGGCTCTCAATTTCTCCGAGCTTTATTTACTACCTAAAAACACAAAATTAATTAGTACAAATACTTATTCTTGAAAACAAAGAAAATACAGAATCTGGGATAATATCTGATTTCTGAGCACAAAAGATGAGTTAATGCCAATAAAAAGGTGTAGAAATATGCAATATTTGGCACTCATCAGGTAACTAATGTAACCTGTCCCAATAACCATATTAAGGTAGAACCGATCCTTGTGTTTGGTAGAACCGTAAACCCATGATTAGTAAGTTGATATGATCAATCACATAGTTCTTGGAAATCAGATGAACCATTTCTAAACTTGTTTGGAAGTGTGGTATAATCGGTTCCAAGATTGTAAATATGAAAGAGGATTTACAAAGAATAAGATGTTGACATACTTTGAACATGTTTAGTAACTCTGATATTTTATTGTTTAAAGATATTCCTTAATAACTCAAGGAGATCCCAGACCGAAATAAGTTGAGAATCTTTTAATTAAGGTTGTTAATTTTATATGCTTTTAATTACCAAATAATTAAAATGCATATCTCTGGAAAATAAAAATTGGTAATGTACATTTACTAATTGGAGATTTTCTAGTAGGATTTCGGTTAATTTTGGACAATTTCTAGGAATTACGAAAACCGATTTGGAAATATATTGCATATCTTAAGAATATTTCGGTTTTGGAAATTCCTTGGTGTCCAAACTTCCTTGGACTATAAATACCCAAGTTTTCATTTCAAGCAACCTATCCTAAGAGCCAGCAAACTACCTTGTTGTGTTGTTACTGGTGGAGCTGTCTATTCGGAGAGGAAAGTACCCTAATTAGGCGAAATCTCTTACGACCGCTCGTTTAAAAACTTCTTTGGGATCAAGAAGCTCTATGAGTACCGTTGGTGGGAAACTAGATAATTGCAGTATTATTAGTTTTCGATTTGATTTGATTTGATTAACTAACGGTTGTTGATCTTTGATTGCACCTAGTTTGTTTATTCTTGAGAATCTTTTCTTCTAATATAAGATTCACTCAAACTAGATCGAAGTGTCGACGGGATCTTTAGAACTGTTTGTTGATCTAAAGACATCTTGTGATAATCCATTGTTAACATACTCCGTTCTGTGTGTGATTGATCACAAGAGATTCAAGTTGTTGTGTGCAGGTGTTTATTGAAGATTTAAGAAGATTTAAAGACGAATAAGATTTCTGATTTGGGTTCATAATCTTTGGTGTGCACAAAACTTGATCGGCTGGGATCCAACTATAATCGGTTTATCTTTGATAGATTTGATTGATTAGTTGTGTAGATCGGAATCAATATTTAGTATCTTGATCAGATCCTATTATTGATTGCATAATCAAAACTCTGCTACTTTGGTAGTTGTTGGATAGATTGATTTGAACCCGATAAAGGAGTTTATTGAATTTAACAGAAGAGCCCTTGTTTAACTCATATCACTGAGATTGAAAAGAGTTGTTACCGAACAAATTTGTTGTTCCTTTACTATTTGGAATACGAACCAAAGGAATTGTTCAGTCGTGCACTTATTGAATGTCGGAAGCGCAGGATACTTGAAGAAACTAGGTGAACTATAGGTTTAGTTGCTTGGTCTCAACTATACGAAGTTGGTTTGATTTTGTATAACGGCTTAATTATGAGAGTATTCAATTATGGACTAGGTCCCGGTGTTTTTCTGCATTTGCGGTTTCCTCTTTAACAAAATATTGTTGTGTCATTTACTTTTGTTTTCCACAATTATAATTGTTGTTATTATAATTTAAAGTAAATTACACAAACGTTAACTCCGTATTACTTGATAGTGATCCTATATAGTTTGGTTAAGTCCGAACCTATTATCAAGTAATCACACTTTGATTGTTGTATTGTCTCGATCTCGAATCCATAGACGATCACACAAAGTGTGAATACCGATTCGTTGTATTGTCTCGACTCAGTCCGTAGACAATCTCTTTTGGTAAGAGGACTTATAGGTAGAAAAGTTTAAGATTATGGTATATTTGGGTACCCTCGACTTTTCACTGTTCACTGCCAACCCGATGTCAATCCATGATGGTTGTTCACTTCCAAGGCCAACCTTCTCTAGACTATTTCACACGGTAAAGCGATATTGGCCCTGGGCCAATGACCTGCGTAATGCGTCATTGTGGCGCTATTTCGTTCTAGGCCAGCCACCTAACTGGCCTAAAGCACTATTTGATGCCTGATTGGCCCTAGGCCAATGTTTCTTTATTACGATACGGAAGATTTGGATGAAGCTTCATCTCATGCCATGGCGCATCTTTGCGCATGCGCCATGCTAGAATTTCAGGGTGTTACATCATTCACCCCTTCAAATAATTTCGTCCCCGAAATTCATAACAAACTATTATGGACAAACTCTTTGGTTTGGATTTCCTCAGCAAAAGTCCCATTCCAGATGCTAAAAATAACGGGTTTCTTAAAGTTATCATGAACAACAATTTAGACCTTTTGATTAAACGTCCCATACCGCCTGCCCAGGTGTTTGAGGGTGAAAACCGTTTCTGCTGATTTTGGTAATTTTGGGTGTGTGTAGGTGAGAAACGAATCTAAACCCAAAATAATGTACTGCACGGGAGTACTTTTGATTCGAGAGATTAATCTGTATAATCCTATCCTAAACCAAGAAATGGTCGTTCCAGGCTTTCTTCGGTCACAAAGTGAAAGAGAAGGGTTGGTCTTAGGGAGGGAAGCGAAGAAAGTGTTGAAACCGAGAATAGTTGATTACGGAAGTGTGGGCGTTTTGTGACTTGCATCGGGGAAAGTTGAACCGCTAGCCTGAATGAAAAAAGCTATCGATGATTTCTCGGATGTTGTATTGTTCTCACCAAAACCTTTGTTGTTTCGTGGAAATAGGTGAGACCTATTTATAAAAGTCATAGTGAAACGTACCTTGGTCTCGTAGGAAGTGGAAATGATTGAGTGGTGGAAGAAAATAGTAATGTGTAACATTTAGACGTTATGCTTCCATGATGAGGAAGTGAATTCGTGTAACCGCCATCATTTACGCTTCCATGATGAAGGAAATGAATTGTTTACACCAAGTACTTTTCACCACCACTAATTATCCCACTTCATGACACTTTCTTGTAACGGCGCATTGCACGCCGCACGCCGTAAACCGCTGAGACCAATACCCTGATGAGCATCCCCCAGTTTATGACATATTTTGATGTCTTGAGTGTTTTTGTGGAAAACATGTGGCACTTTGCTACGTGTGGCAAGTTAAAATCGAGAGGCTTTCCGCAGGTAAATAACATGTGATGCTAGGCTCGTTTTGGCTAGTCGCCTAAAACTTGTCGTGAGCTTACCGGTTTGGTAGCGAACTTGGATGGCTGAGATTGCATCTCATGAAGAAGGATGGCCGTTGATTATGGCCACATCTTGTTGTATAGTGAAGTGGCGTCATCCACATGCTAATGGCATGCCAGTGGCGTAGCCATGGCATGGCGGTATGCCTGTGATGTTGCGGTATGGCCAAAGCTAAAAATTGGCTCCGTGGCCAAAGTTAGGGTTTGGCGCCGTGGAATAATTAGCCGTGGAAGAATTAGGACTTGGAGTGGCCAAGGATTGGTTTTGGTACCGTGGAGTCGAACCCACATGTATCGTGGCAACATTGTCCATGTTGCCACGCCAATCCCATTGCTCAGGGAAACACTATTTGGCTTTGGTAGAAATTTGCCCGAGTTAGGGTTTGGCATGTCTAAACCCTAATTAATGCACGTGGCATGTGGTTACGGCATGGCACTACTTTTGTGCAAACAACGCCATGGATATGCCAAAGGAACTATGGCAAGGCCATAGTGTGGAAACAGCCATAGGAGTAGGAATTACCGTGGGTGGCTATTTATGGAAGGTTGCCACGAAGTGGCATGTTTGCGAGCATGTTGTGAAGTTGGCATGTTGCGAAGTTGCCGCGGTAGAGTGGCGTGTTGGCATGCTACCGCGGTAGAGTGGTATGTTGGCATGGCGACCAATGTTGTTGTGGTAGGGCGCGTTTGGATTGTCAGTTTAGAAAGGTGGCGCCGAAGGGTGTGTTTGGCCTTTAACGTATGATGGCAAGTTTAAAGCAACTTGATTGGACACAAAAGGGGGCCGGCCAAACACAAGGCGCGACTACACTTCTGGTGAGAGTGTGGCGGCTTTGGCGCGTTCTGATTGGTCGATTAGAAGTGGGGCCGACAAGCATGGGCCCAGCCACAACTTGTGTGCATGTGGCGAGTTTAAAGCGACCTGATTGGTCGAGAGAAATAGAGTCGGGCGTGGCTAATGGCGCTAGCTAGCTTAAGGAATAGCCACGCCTCTCTTCTTCTTCGCGGCTCTCGTTTTCTTATTCGGGCGAGGTTCTCGCACTTTGATAATCCATGGCGGATTAATTACTTAGGCTTAAATTTGACAAGCAAGGTCTAGTACATCATGGAGAGGCGCTAAACCCTAACTTCGTAAGTTAGTCGGGACTATTGATTGAGTTCTATGTGTTGACACGAGTTCTTTTAAGTTCATTGCCGAGAGCAAAAGATGCTTTTCCGATTCGAATACCTTATGCAAAGACCTTATCCTTGATACTTGGAGATTCGTGCTACTCTGCTGCGAGTGAACACAAATCGTCATGCTATATTAACATTAAGGGTTCAGCCGGAGAACATACCATAGAAGGCATTCAGAGGAACTTATATTAAGTGAATATACGCGAGGCGCCGAAATTCACAGAACATCTAGGATGGTTACTACGTTCGCCGGTCTGGATAAATTTCATGTAAGTGTATTGAGTGGCTCAATAAGTATGCCAGTGTAGAGCTTAGCACACGTGGCTCTGTTTCCTTGCAAAGTGACGTCACATCATATGCAAGGTTTTACGATTTTGACCCTAATCTAAAAACCACCATCAACATTAAGTCCCCTGCTTAGCTCGGAACATTGGCATTGTTGCGGGGTAAGCATGATATGGTGACAAACGAGGATAAAGTCGAAACAACAAGTCATGAAGAGATTGTCAGGAAGATTTGGCTAACCTTTGTCAGGAGGCACGAAGAATCTGCGATCCTTGCATCGGCGGCTTCGCATAAATTTGATTTGGCCATGGGGTGCTAGCCTCAGCACTGCGACTTTGGCTACTAATCAGAGGTGGCACTGCAACTTGGTCCGCGGAACGGTGAATGTTGCTAGCCAAGCTGAGGTTACTGAGAATGCATGGAGATGGCGCTGTCCTTAACGGCCAAGATGGCACTTCCTTGGATGGTGGAGATGGCGCTGCTTTGAACGACCAAGATGGCGCTGCCTTGGCTGGTGGAGATGGCGCTGCTTTGAACGTCCAAGATGGTGCCGCTTTGACTGGCTACGGAAAGGTGGATGGCGTGGCTAGCTTGGAAGGGCCGATGGCGAGGCTAGCTTGGAAGGGCCAATGGCATGGCTCGCTTGGAAGGGACAATGACGTGGCTCGCTTGGAAAGACCAATGGAGCGTTGGATTGCTTGGAAAGGCCAATGGAGCGTTGGCTTGGGACGCAGAGAGGATGGTAGGGCTCGGCTGCAACGTGGAGATGGCGCTGGCTAGGAGCGGACTCTTGGGGATTGAACGCAGACTGTTGGCGTTGGCGTGGAGCGGTAGAGATGGCCGTTTGGGAGAGAACTGTTTGGCATTGTCTTGGCCGCGGACTGGTGGCGCCATGGAGCGTTGCCTTCGAGGGCCCAGTTGCCTTTTTCCGTGCATAACTTAAACGAGAAACCTTCCTCCACTCTAATTCCAAAAGTGATGTGCTTATAAAAGGAAACCTTCTTTCACCCAAACTCCAAAGTAATATGTATATAAAAGGGGTCGCACATTTTTTTTTTTTTTTTTTTTTTGTAATATTGGCTTTGTTTTCACGTCTCCGCGTTAGCATCAAAGTAGAGGAGTTAGCGAGCGTACTCCAGGTATGTGCTCCAACGTTTCTCCCCAGTTTCTATTTTTTTTTTGTTGGTGTAAACCCTAGCCATAAACATATCCTCCATAAACCCGTAGAAATACTTTTGTATGAATGATTCTTCTCTACTAGCAGTATCATAGTAATATTAGCCATCACATTGATAGTAAAGAGGCTAATTATTATACAAAGTATGCGTGCATGGATGGGTGGCTGCCATTAGTTCTTCTCCCGTGAAAACCTAGCCTTTTTAGGGTTTCCTTTTCCTCTCGTGGTCGTGTGCACAATTTATGTGGCCATACGTGACTTGGCCGAGGTCATACTTTCCGCGGCTTCACATGTTCCCCGCGAAATTGTCTAGTTTCGTCCAAGGGTGTACTTTCCGCGACGTCACGTGTATCTCATTGAGTAGACATCAGTCCCCATTCCCTTTAGCCGTGAGTGCCATGACATGTGGCCAAAGGATAAATTTCCGTAACAAATGTGTTGTTGACTCTTGATTGTGGTAATTTTTGATAAAATCTTCATGTATGCTTTTCTTCAAAGTAGTAATTTTTGCTTTGGTTCGTTGTAGTTACTTCAAAAGCATAAGGAATTTTGTTAAGATATCACCTGAAAGTAGTTCCGTCGCCGCGTTGAGAAGTGTCAACAACTCCAAACCGAACACAGATGATGAGTTCTTTACGAAGTCTGCTACGATTACAAGGACCCATCCCAAATTCGTGGTAACTCTTCTGACTGATTCAGAGAATGATGGAGAAGTTCAGTCGGTCACTCCAGGGCGCATAATGAGGTTTTGCCTTCATAAGAAAGAGTATCCAGCTTCTCCCATAGATTTCAAAATCTGTCATAGTTCATTGCGCTCTTATGATAAATGGATGAAATTTATGATGAGCCGCGACCACGTAAAGTACAACTTAACTGAGGCACAAATCATGCATGCTGTCATGGCGTCTGCGGCACTTCAAATCAGAAAAGATGTTACAGGCTTGATTACTTTCATCTCCACATGGTGCCCGGGAACTCACACAGATATATGTAGATGGGGTGAAATGACTATTTCTTTGGAAAGCGTAGCCGGTCTGTTGAGTCTTCCAATAATTGGGAAACTTGATGTTATCTTGTCTGAGGAAGAAGAAAAAATGCACGCCGCTTTGGTCACGAAAGCAACGGAATATGTTCGAAAGAATGAGGAAAGGTGTTTCTATAACTGGTGGGTGTCTGAGTGGTTCCATGATGAGCCGGAGTCGGATCAAGTGCTGGATGATACACTCCATTTTGTTGTATTTTTAATTATGTGGCTATCCAGAGATGTTTTCGATGATGGCTCTGGTAAGAAGGAGATAAGACAGAAGCTCGTCAAATTTGCTATCAAACTAGCGAAAGGCATTGCTTTTCCCATCGGCAGTTTGTTTCTTGGCTCTTTGTAAACTCATCTGGATCACTTAGTAGCAGACATGTACTTCTCTAATGGGTATATGAAAGTGGACTCGTATATCCACGTCGCCTTTCTTCAAGCGTGGTTGTGTTAGCATTTCAAAAATTACGCTCCTAACCCGAGAACCTTGTTTCCTGATGCATATGGCGGTTCTAGGATACTCCGTTGGTTTGAGAGGCGTCCAAGACCTGGCGCAAAGCTCATTGATTTTCTTGACAACTCGCATGCATTTAACTTTCGTCCTTGGGCCCCGGACCATGCCTCCATAGTTCAACCAGACACTTTTGCTTCCGCACCGAAAGTGATATTGCATTCCGCTGATGGAAATATGAGCATTGGAGAAACTGTGTTCTTGCGAAGCTGCATATCTGAGTACGTGCCATGTTTTTTCAGAGGATCTTCTGGAGTAGTCTCTTACAACATTGGCAGGGCTGCTCGACATATGGGATTTGACCAGGGAGTCCCATTCTGTCGCCCGCTGACATCTCCAGATGAATTGTTACCCGCTATTCTTGATTACAAGGTCTTTGCACCGGATAAAAGTCTTCCCTTCTTGCTCCCAACGAAACCTGTTACAACTCCCAAATATAATATCTTACGGCAAAGCTGAGTTCCTCGCTATTCATCAGTTCGTCCAGGATGTTGTGACGAATCCGCATGGTAAACCTTCCTCTGCGGTTCTAGCGAAGCATAAATTGTTGAAAGAGCTTCCTTCGGGCAAGCGAAAATCCTCTAGCTTGGATGCAGACAGTCTCCATAAAAGGGAGCAAAGGTCGAAAAATCGTGCAGGTGGTTTCCAATCGGATTCGACAGCTCTGTGACTTTCGATTCTTTCAACACGCAGGTGTGTATGATTCCCTCACTGACTTGGCTGAATACGTTTTCCATTTCGCAACTGACTTCTCTTTTTTTTTTTTGACTCAGGGGCTTGGTAACTCGAATATCTTTGCCAGACTTGCCCACGGACAAAAAACGGCGCCTCTTGAGAAAGGAAGCAACGAGACTGAATCTCTTGAAGAAGAATCCGAAGAGGAAGAAAGCTCGAGATCCGGTGATGAGAGGAGCACTTCTGAATATAACATCGAGTCATTTTCCATGGGACCCACAAATGAGTCGGTGAGTTTTCCACACTTTACTCTTGGATTATTTATTGATACCGGATAAATGATTAATTGGTGATATTTATAGGAAGAGGCTGCTTCCGAAAATAACTCTGAGATGGAGATCCACGGCAATGAAGGTGTAACAGTGTCTCCAGTCTTGGAAACCGTACCTGTTAGCAACTCGGAGATGGAAACTGATCGTCGTGAAGACGTTGCTATGCTTCAGATGATGGAAAACGCCCCCACGGCTGCGGGCGCAATTGTAGCTAAAGAATCCTTGCTGGTCGCGGAATTGATTGCAGGCGCCACTTTTGACCCTCCATTCTTGATTCTTCATGAAGATCATGTGTTGATTGGAGGCTTCAGTGTACCGGCTAAGCATGAGGAGTTGTATACCAGAATATGGGAGAGATATGGACACATCGCAACAGTCAAGAAGATCACTAGCCGGTTCGCGTTGGTTAAGCGGGTGGAAGAAATATTATCTTCAATTCGTGATATGTGCAAGGTGATGGTCACACATGTTTCTGGAGATGTAATCTCAAACTGGGAGTTCCACCGGGATATGTGTGTAAACTTTGAGTTTAACGCTTCCTGGTTCTGTGAGGGATTTTCCGAGATCCAAAGGCTGCAGGCTGAAGCGGTTGATGGTCCTTCCGTGGATTTAATTAATCAATAGGAGGTAGAAGTCGAGAAGTTATCCTGGGAATTGAAGCTGAAGCAGGCACTCTTCAAAGTATGAAGGACATTTTCTCCAAGAAGAACGAGGCCGTTGTTAGGCAACTTTCCTTGAATACTTTTATTTTCCGAACTTTTTTCTTAGTTTTTTTTTTGAAAGCCAAAAGAAACGCCTAGTTTATGGTATGGTTTTACGGTTTTTGGATTGATAGATGATTGCTTTTTATAAGAGTTTTTGGATTATTTTTGGAGTAATGGCTTTTTGATCAATTGATATGTCAAAATCTGAATTACGAATGTAAGTAGCGAAATCATCAGGACCGTGAACGTTGCATGAGAAAGGAAGAGATATGAAATCTTGGGATGATTGGGTCATCGGCTTCCATGATAAATATGAAAATCCAAACAATAAGTCGTGTAAACATCATTTGGCAAACTTACTCGCTTTAGGGTCTTTCACCAGAACTGAGTCTTCAGGTAGTAAATCCGAGTCTTTACGTAACTCCCTTCTTGCCACGAGAAGTCCCCGGGCCGTTCTTTATTGTCGGTGGAACATCTTTATGTCGATCCGTAGTAAGATGGAGAATCTCTAGTCCCCTGGATGCAATTCTCCCGAAACACCTCTTTTCTTGGACGATGTGCTTCAAAGTATGGCATTCGCTGGTAGTATGATGGGAACGAGAGTTGAATTAAGTAATCGAGAGATTAATCTCCCACTTTGGTCGCCATTATTTGAGGGTGAAAATCGTTTCGATGATTTTGGTAATTTTGGGTGTGTGTAGGTGAGAAACGAATCTAAACCCTAAACAATGTACCGCAGGAGTACTTTTGATTCGAGAGATGAATCATGCATAATCTGGCCTAAACCAAGAAATGGCCGTTCCAGGCTTGCTTCGGTCCACAAAGTGAAGGAGAAGGGCTGGTCTTATGGAGGGAAGCGAAGAAAGTGTTGAGACCGAATAGTTGATTCTCGGAAGTGTGGGCGTTTGTGACTTGTATCGGAAAGTTGAATCAGCTAGATGGATGAAAAATCTATCGATGATTTCGGATGTTGTATTGTTCTCCTGACCAAAACCTGTTATTTGGTGGAAATAGGTGAAAACTATTTATACAAGTCATAGTGAAACGTACCCTGGTCTCGTAGGAAGTGGAAACGATTGAGTGGTGGAAGAAAAGAGTAAGGTGTAACTGTTAGACGTTATGCTTCCATGATGAGGGAAGTGAATTCGTGTAACCTCCAGTCATTACGCTTCCATGATGAAGGAAATGAATTGTTTACTCCGTTACTTTTCACCACCACTAATTATCCCACTTCATGATACTTTCTTGTAACGGGCGCATTGCACGCCGCACGCTATAAAACCGCCCGGACCAATACCCCGATGAGCACCCCCGATTTATGACATATTTTGATGTCTCGGGTGTTTTCGTGGAAAACATGTAGCACTTTTCTACGTGTGGCAAGTTAAAATCGAGAGGCTTGCCGCAGGTAAATAGCATGTGATGCTAGGCTCGTTTTGGCTAGTCGCCTAAAACTTGTCGCGAGCTTACCGGTTTGGTAGCGAACTTGGATGGCTGAGATTGCATCTCATGAAGAAGGATGGCCGTTGATTATGGCCACATCTTGTTGTATAGCGAAGTGGTGTCAGCCACATGCTAATGGCATGCCGGTGGCGTAGCCATGGCATAGCGGCATGCCAATGGCGTAGCCGTGTGGCATAGCGGCATGCTTGATGATGTTGCGGTATGGCCAAAGCTAAAAATTGGCTCTGTGGCCAAAGTTAGGGTTTGGCGCCGTGGAAGAATTAGGGCTTGGCGTGACCAAGGTGTCGTGGAATAATTCGAGCTTGGCATGGCCAAGGCTTGGTTTTGGCGCCGTGGAGTCGGACCCACATGTGGCGTGGAAACATTGGCCCTGTTGTCACGCTAATCCCATTGCTCCGGGAAGCGTTATTTGGCTTTGGTAGCAATTTGCCCGAATTAGGGTTTGGCATGTCGAAACCCTAATTAGTACACGTGGCATGCGGCTGCGGCATGGCACTACTTTTGTGCAAACGGCTCCATGGCTATTCCAAAAGAACTATGGCAAGGTCATAGTGTAGAAACGTCCATAGGAGTAGGAATTGCCGTGGGTGGCTATTTATGGCAGGTTGCCACGAAGTGGCATGTTTGCGAGCATGTTGCGAAGTTGCCGCGGTAGAGTGGCGTGTTGGCATGCCGACCAATGTTGTTGTGGTAGGATGCGTTTGACTTGTCAGTTTAGCAAGGTGGTGCGGCAGGGTGTGTTTGGCCTTTAACGTATGGTGGCAAGTTTAAAGCAACTTGATTGGCCACAAAAGGGTTCCGACCAAAAACAAGGTGCGACCACACTTCTGGTGAGAGTGTGGCGGCTTTGGAGCATTCTGATTAGTCGATTAGAAGTGGGGCCGACAAGCATGGGCCCAGCCGCAACTTGTGTGCGTGTGGCGAGTTTAAAGCGACCTGATTTGTCGAGAGAAATCGGGTCGGGGCGTGTCTAATGGCGCTAGATGGCCTAAGGCATAGCCACGCCTCTCTTTGCTGCCGCGGCTCCCTGTTTTCTTATTCTGGGCGAGGTTCTGCACCTGCTAATCCATGGCGGATTAATTACTTAGGCTTAAATTTGACAAGCAAGGTCTGGTACATTGCGCGAGGTGCGAAACCCTAACTTCTGTAAGTTAGTCAGGACGATTGATTGAGTTCTATGTGTTGACACAAAGTTCTTTTAAGTTCATTTCCAGAGAGCAACATGCTTTTCTGATTCGAATACCTTATGAAAAGACCTTATCCTTGATACTTGGAGATTCGTGCTACTCTGCTGCGAGTGAACACAAATCGTCATGCCATATCAACATTAAGGGTTAGCCGGAGAACATAGCATAGAAGGCATTCATAGGAACTTATATTAAGTGAATATACGCGAGGCAATCGAAATTCCTGAGAACATCCGGGATGGTTGCTACATTCGCCAGTCTGGATAAATTTCATGCAAGTGTATTGAGCGGCTCAATAAGTATTCCAGTGGAGAGCTTAGCACACGTTGCTCTGTTTCCTTGCAGAGTGACGTCACATCAGATGCAAGGTTTTATTATTTTAACCCTAATCTAAAAACCACCATCAACATCAGGAATCCAAAAAGAGTCCACAACGTCACCAAGAATCTTAATTGGCCAGTTCCAAAACGATATCTCAACAAGGTATCCTAAATGTGCATCCCATACTACACACTATAGAGTCCCTAAAGTTCACAAGGTTGATGTAAACAACATCTAGTACTATGTGGAACAGGATCCAGTTGCCCACCATCCCAGACGGTCATCCAGGTTTCCACTTATAAGTGGGATGCTAGCCGGGCCTGACAACGCACACCATAGGCCAGTTTCCAACATGTGGAGATGATCAGTCCCATTGTCTACCCATCGTACCATACGGTCTTCCCGATTTCCACTCGTAAGTGGGGTGCCACTTAGGCCAGGCAAACTCACTGTACTTAAACAATCTCAACTCGATTCGCAAGGTAACTGGCCTAGCAGTTACTAACTCTTTCCGCAAAAAAGTTGGCCTACTCTCCAACTTTAAGTTTCTATTAAGGAAAGTACTCGCTTTGACGAGTCCATTACTCACAGTCCCTAGAGTTTTCTCAGAACTCGCTCTGATACCAACTGTGACGGACCGAAAAATTACACCCGACACGCTTTGGGCGCGCATGCCATAACTTCCCCGATGTTCCAATATGAAGCTACGATCCGGTCCTTAAAACTAGGCAAATACACGTCCATTTGCCCTTGCAAGCATGCTCGTGGACCTTGACGTAGCTAACTTAGCTTCCGCACTGTTCCAACTTACCCTTGTTCTGCAAAGGGTTTAAAGCCTTGAAGGCTATGGGCGATGCACCTTACATGCATCTCTGGCTTTCGAGTCTTGTCCAGGCATAAGGCATGCCTTGAACTTAGGCATAGGATGCTCCAGTCTTATTTCCATTTCCCTTATGCACTTATCGACTTAGCTTACTCTCTTGGCCATGTCCAATTATGCAATTGGAGCATATGCCAACTACGTGTAGCTTGATAGGAAGTATGAGCATCCCTTGCTGGCATGCAACTAAGCCTCATCAAGTTTGTCCACAATCATCTATTGCATCAAGGTACCGAGCCAGATGATATGAAAGGCCAGAATGCCGTAATCATCTCATAATTAGATGATATGAGCGACAAAGTCTTTGGACCGGCAATCTTTGCAACTTATTGCGTCGCGCCTCGTACCCTTCCCTACTATAAAGGGATCAAGCACAGATCGTAGTTCATCAACGAAGGGACAGAAGCTTAAGCCAACTCGTTTGCAAGGCCGTGGCCAAGCAATAATGGTAATGGCCTAGTCCGTATAGCCCGTTCCGTCAAAATGCATCCAAGGAATGCGTATTTGGTCCGCGGCATGGCATAGTGATTCCCATGCTTAATACGTTCCATTGGTAAGGATACACAACTATAAATGTGGCCTAAGCATCATTTACACCGTTCCGGCTAAGCTATGAAGCTTACTTGGTGCATGGTCCGCATATGCATCTTCAACCAGCTACCCCTCCCTATATATGTTAACTTGCAATTTCTACAAGTTTGGAAAGGGGAGCAAAATGACTTCATGAAGTCCGAAGGTCGTGATGGCTGTACATGACTCCCTGGCCAAATGCAATGTATAGCCGTGATGGTTGTACTATCCCAGCCATATTGGTCTTGGTGAACACTTCCTGAGCCAGGTCCCTTGAAAGGCCGTGATGGCTGTATATTCGTCTTTGGACCATAGGCCACTCCAATTGTAGGATCAGAATATCGCGACATCAATACTTCGCGGGATCAATAAACAACAGCATTGCGAGGGCGTCGCAAAAGAGTAATATAAATGACGCAATGAATGACGACAGCCAAAACACGAGAAAGGAATGAAGACCTAGCGAAGTTTAGGAGAGCTGCGAGAATGAATACTTATACACTTGCGATATTTCGCAAGTCATTCCCGAAAATAAAGGACAGCTTAGTTGTCATCCATTGTATATTACCCTATATAAAGAGTCAAGTGAGCCTGTTGTGAGGGAGAGATTTATTTTTCGGAGTGTTAGACAAGTCATTAGGAGAGAGAAAGTTTGTGGTGATTGTAATTTCTTTAGCTCTTTTCTATCTTATCTTGTAAACATTCAAAGAATTAATCAATAAAATCATTGTTATTCATATTCAAATGTCTTAGTTGTGTGGATTATTGTGAGGGGTGTAGTGTAGGAAATCCTGCAACTATATATTGGCGCTAGAAACAGGGAACAATTGAAGATAAGAGATTGGATATTGTCATTAAAATTGTTAAAATCAAGAGTATGATGGATAAATTGGAGAAAACTAGAATCAAAGAGAGTAATGAAGAATTGGAATGTAATATGATTACAAAAGCAATGATTAATGAATTTCATGAAAGTATCAAAGGGAGAATACACAAAAGAGATTTCAAAGGAAAGAAGATTATAACAGCAGAGAGATCATCACCCTTGAAAGAATGGGAAAAACAGAAGATTATGTTCACTGCAACGGAGATATCATGAGAGAATTTAAATCACACATCTCCATTAGTGATTACAATAAGTGCTAGCAAAGAAGAGGGAAAATTAACAAAAACAGTGGAAGAATGGGCAATAAATAGAACTTTGGTGGATACAGGGGAGTTCAAATAATATAATGTTTTATCATGCATATAAAAAATTGGGGTACAAAGATGAAGAAATGACTTCCGCAACATATCATATCTATGGTTTCAGCAAATCAATAACAATACCTAAAGGGGAAATAAAAATACGAATTTTGTTGGGAGAAATTGAAACACATGTGACGCTATGTGTAGTGGATATGGAATCACCATATAACATGCTGTTGGGAAGGCCATGGATACACGCAATAAAAGTCAGAGCATCAACATTTCATCAATGTGTCAAATTTCCTATACCGAGTGGAATTGGCGAAATCAGAGGAGATACCGATAAAGGAAGGATATATCATCAAATTGAACTAAAACATTACGAAGAAAAGGTGAAGAGGCGAAGAGATCGCAAGAAGATGGAAAAAGCAGCGAAAAAGTAAGAAGAATTTAGAACTTACATGATAAGAGCGGAATAAGGAAAAGGAATATATGTTGAAGAGAATAATCTCGCGAAGGAAGTAAAAGGACCAACGCCCATGGAAGAACCGAAGGCTAGCTACACTGCGGCAGAACCAACAAAGGAAGTAAATATTGGAACTGAAGAAGAACCCAAGGTGTTAAAAATTGGGACTAAAATGGAAACGGATGAGGAAAAAGAGACTATTGATTTGTTGCGAGATTATAAAGATATCTTCGCGTGGGATATGGATGAGATGCCTGGAATAGATCCATCTGTAGCATGCCATAAATTAGAAATTGATAAAAATGCAAGACCGTTCAAGCAAAGAATTAGAAAAATTGCAACAACATATCATCCTCAAATAGAAGAAGAGTTACAGAAGATGCTTGACGCCGAAATCATTAGACAAGCAAAATATCCCGAGTGGATAGCAAATATGGTCGTAGTACCAAAGAAGAAAAAAGGGATAAGAATTTGCATAGATTTTACCGATCTAAACAAAGCTTGTCCAAAAGATAGTTTTCCTTTGCCGGATATTCCACAAAATGGTTGAGTCGGTTGCAAGAAATGAAAGGATATCCTCGCTTGATGGATACAAAGGATACAATCAAATCCCTCTCATTTGAAGAAGACCAAGAGCATACCGCCTTTTTCGCTCCAAGAGGATTATACTGTTATACAAAAATGCCATTTGGTCTGCGAAATACTGGAGCAACATACCAAAGGATGGTAGAAAAAGTGTTCGAAAAATGGATACATAGAACACTAGAGGTATACATGGATGACATGTTAATAAAAAGTAAAAAAGCAAAAGATCATGTACAAGATTTGAAGGAAATTTTTGAACAAATGAGACATTTCAACATCAAAGTAAACCCAGAAAAATATACCTTTGGAGTGGCATCTGGAAAATTCTTAGGATACATCGTATCAAAAGAAGGAATACAAGTCGATCCAGAGAAAGTACAAGCAATTCGCGATATGCCGACACCAACAACAGTGAAAGATGTGCAAAAGTTAAATGGATTACTAGCTTCGCTAGGAAGATTCATCTCGCGATCATCTGATAAGTGCAAACATTTTTTCAACATACTTAAAAAGGGAGCGAAATTTAGGTGGACGGATGAATGTGAAAAGGCGTTGCAAGGAATAAAAGAACATCTAATGGATATATCAATATTACAAAAAAGCAGAACCAGGGGAGGAATTACTAATTTACCTTGCGACAACCTCGCATGCACTAAGCGCGGTATTATTGCGAATGGACGCAGGTGTGGAAAAACCAATCTATTACATCAGCAAAACATTCAATGCCGCAGAGAAAAATTATTCAAAAATTGAAAAATTAATTTTGGCATTAGTTTACGCAACGTTTAAACTTCGCATCTACTTCGAATCACACACGGTAAAGGTAATGACAAAAGTACCAATTGAGTCGATAATGAAAAATTCAAAAATGTCAGGAAGGGTTGAAAGATGGAATGCTCAAGTAAGTAATTGCAAACTCAAATATGAAGTATTATCCTCACCCAAATCACAAGTTGTTGCTGAGACTTTTTAGAGAATTCCCATTGGAAGAGGATGAAGCGGTGGAAGAAATGATGGATATAGAAGAAGAACATGGAAATCCAAGGGATTTATTAACTGAGCCAAACGGTTGGGAAATATTGGTAGATGGGTCGTCAAATGGAGAAGGTAACGGAATTGGGATCATTATAATTTCGCCAGAAGGCAATAAAATGGCTTTCTCTTTTAGATTGGAATTTGCATCTACTAACAATGAAACGGAGTATGAAGCTATAGTATATGCTTTACGATTTGCAATAGAAATGAAATTGGAGAATATAAGAGTTACCAATGATTCTCAGTTAGCTATTCGCCAGATAAAAGAAGAGTATACTACAAATGAAGCATCCTTGAAAAAATACAAAAAGCTTGTTGAAGAATTGTCAGTGAAGATACCAAAAATAAAGTGGAGACACATATCAAGAAAAGACAATAGACTCACGCAGATGCTTTTGCTTTTATATCAAGTATGATGACAGATCCATCTGCGAGATGCATAAAAATAAAGACACTTATATCACCATCAATCAACAAAGAGGAAGAGGAAGAAGCAGAAATAATGCTCATAAAAGATGAAATACAAAGACCCCATTGCGAGGATTGGAGGACAGAACTTCATGCTTATCTAATGAAAGGAGAAACACCAAGAAATAGATTAGAGATGCACAAATTAAAAAGCCTTGCAACAAATTATGAATTAAGAGATGGGGTATTGTACCGAAGATCCTTTAATGGACCCTCGCTTAGATGTTTAACACGAAAGGAAGGAGAAGCCGTGTTAAAAATGTTACACAGTGGGGATGCTGGCAATCATAGTGGCGGAAGGTCTTTAGCACATAAGGCGAAAATGCAAGGCTATTATTGGCCATATATGCATGAAGATGCGAAACAAATATCAAGACGTTGCGAAGATTACCAAAGACATGGAAAGAAAATACATGCACCAGGAGCACCATTAACCTCTTCAACAAGTGTATGGCCTTTTGGAAAGTGGGGATTAGATATTGTAGGACCATTTTTACCAGGTACAGGGCAAAGGATATATCTCATTGTCGCTACAGATTATTTAACAAAGTGGGCAGAAGTAAAAGCGGTACAACACATTCGCGATAAAGATATTTTTACTTTCATATTCGAAAACCTAATATGCGAGATTTGGAATTCCAAAGATAGTTGGTATCTGACAATGGGAAACAGTTTGAGGGACAAAATATAGAATTACTGCTTAATGCATTTCAAATAAAGTGTGGGAAATCAACTCCTTTATACCCGCAGGCCAATGGACAGGCGGAAGCAACAAATAAAACAATCGCTGATATACTGAAGAAGAAATTAGAAGGGCATAATAAGGCATGGTGTGAACAAGTGCATAATGCAGTATGGGCTTACAATACAACAAGGCGAGAAGTTATTATTCCAACAACAAAGAGAGAAGCTTGGGAGAAAAATCTTAGTGCGGGTAACATTTTGGTTAAATTAGATGAATTAGAAGAAAAAGAGAAAGAGCACTACAACATATGGAGAATTATCGCGAATATTGGCCAAGAGAATATAACAAACGTGTCAAAACACGCGAGTTTCAACCAGGTGATATGGTATTGCGAGAAACACCAATATATCAACGAGAAAGTGGTTGCAAGTTGGCGAAAAAGTGGGATGGACCTTATATCATCAAGGAGATAGTTGGAACAGGGCATATAGATTAATGGATCCCGAGGGCAAAGATATGGGCTTAGATTGGGTAGACCGTGGAATAGATTATATCTCAAGAAATACTACCCATAGAAGATGGAAGGGAAAGAATAAGTTCCGAAATGAAGAATGAATGAAATGAAATGAATTCATAAGAAATGTTCCTGCGACATAGTTATTGCGAAATTTCAAGAGACTGTGCGAATATCTCGCAAATGAATTAACAAGAGATAACCAAAAATGAATGATTGAACGAATTGACATCAATGAATGAGTGAGTGAATGGGACGAACCTTTATGGCGTACACCCTAGTTCGCGAATGATATTTCGTAAGAGGCAAATGTAAGACCTAAAGTGCGTCATATAAGGGGGTATCTCTTGACATGGCTCAGGAGAAAGGTTACACCGCCCCTGGAACCTGGGTCATGAAGATTTGGGGCCCATGAAAGCCTATCCTGGGAGATACCTTGGATTTCCAACTATATATATAAGGTTATACCCCCGGTTGGATGACCGAGGGTCTCTTCCAAGGAGTCGGTGTATGACCAAGGTGCCGAGGTACACGGTTGAGCCAAGAGTGCCTGGGCATTTGAAGTGTCTCACCATTCTTGGCAAGTCTTGGCACATCCGCACTCGGCAAGAAAACTCCACTTAGGGGTGCAGTCTCGTAACCATAAACCCTATAGGTATAAGGTATGAGAGGCTGCGAAACAACCGGTCGTTGTTAAGAACGGATGGGAGGAGCTAGTCTTGTATGGCCGATGTACGCCTCCTTGAAGGGGCAACCAGGGAGATGATAAGGGCGGCACCCTCCATTAGGAGCCGATAAGTGTCAAAAGACGCAAATGTCATGAGGCTCTATTTTCGCAAGATAATTTAGGCTTGTCATATTTGTGCGATGATCCTGAAGAGGCAATAATACTAACGCGAGGGTAAGACGAGATCAATGGGTCTTTACATGAAAGTGTAATGACGTCCTGCGATTTCGTCGCAAGACGGCAATGTCATGGGTCTTCAAGTTCGTGAGAATTTTTAGGCCTGTCATATTGTCGCAAGAAAAGCATCCTGCAGAGGCAATAATACTAAGGAAATGATAAGACAAGATCAATGGGTCGTTACATGAAAGTGTGAGGACGTTAGCGATTTTGTCGCAAGACGGCAATGTCATGGGGCTTTATGTTCGCAAGGATATTTAGGCCTGTCATATTGACGCAATGAGGGGTGGCAAAATAAGACCTTTAACTAGGAAGGCAAAATAAGACCACACAAAAACAATGATAAGGCAAGATCAATGGGTCATTACATGAAATGTAAAGACGTCCTACGATCTTGTCGCAATGACAAATTTCAACATAAAGCAAAATAGCAATTATTAAATACCAAAAATTATACTCAATGAAAGAAAGAGTAGTGATAAACAGATGAACACATCCAAAAGATGATTGAAGCACATAAAGAAGTAACAGTACAAGAAGAAAAATTACAAGAGAAAGTTAATTATCAAATATCAGTTTTTTCGCCAGAAGGAGATACTGGGGCTTTCTTCAGCAATTTTATCCATACTTTCGCGCTTATTATATTTCCACCGGATCCTCCTCACCTGTGGGCATCATCGACAATTTTACTAGGAGGGATTGTCTCTTCATTTGCGATCTCATCGCCACTATTGTAGTCAAAATCGCTGTCAGGAGAATTGGGAACTTCATCATCGCTTACTTCCAGAGGTTCGATACATACAAGATCAAGAGATTTGGATAGAAGAACATTATTCACAACAACTTCAGCCTTAAGATGAAATTGACGAAGGAGTGCTTTCGATGATTTCTACTCTCTATATCTTTACAATCGGACATATAATCGAATCTTCTCCTACGCTCTGTCGCGAGAACGAACAAGGGAAGAAAAAGTATTCCGTTTTCTTTGCGAATTTTTGAGTAGTCGGATTTCAAAGCGGTAATGGAGGAGTGAAGATTTTTCTCGAGACTCGCAAAAAAGAAAGAACAAAAGGAATTATACAAACAAAAAATATGAAGACTTGATAAAGGAAGAATAAATGAGGCAATCAATTTCTATGACTACCTTCCTTCTCGCGAGGTAAGATATTGGATTAAAGCCGAACAACTATTCTCCAAATGATCCATGGCATTGTCAAAATTATCTCCAATTAAACCTTCCATTCGAGATCGCAAGCTTTTTTCGTTGGAAACAAGTAAGGCATTCTCTTTCGCAAGGGAAGAGTTGGACTTTTCTAATTTGGAACACTGATCCTTGAATTGATTTGCCTTTACACTTAAGATTATTCTACCTTGAATAAGTTTATCCTTCTCGGCAGTAACTTCTTCAAGTTGATTTCTCAGCGAGCAAAGAGATTGTTCTTGTTCTTTACATAATTTTTGACAAATATCAGATTGTTGCGAGTAAATCGCCACCTTGTTTAACAGAGTTCGCTTTTCTTGAGAAAGAATTCCATTCTCATCTGATAAAGTTTCCAACTCCAGATTAGCTTTAGTCAAAGAGTAAGAGAGGCGAGATAATTCATTACTTAATAAGCCTTGTTCCTGTACTAAGTCAGCATTTTCTTTAGAAAGGTTATCTATTTGATCAACGTGAGTATGTATGAAGATTATCTAATTGGTTATATTGCTCCATCCAAGCATCTCTATCAACTCGAACTTCTTCAATAGTAGATTCCAACTGGTATATCTCCATTTTTCGCTTCTGGTTTAAGGCTTGAAGGGCGAACAACGGTTCTTGGTTCAATAAAAATAATATATATATATTGAATAAGAATATTTTCAATTCTTCATTCTTCTTGCGAAGATTGTCACGATCGAGTGAAACATTTTGAAGTTTTTGATTCTCAAGTTGGAGAATATTACACTTTGCAGTCATAGCTTGGAGATCATTCTTCAAGCTATTAATTTCTTGTTCCAAAGATGTTTGCGAAATTCTATCAAGGCCAAGGTGTTTACTCAAAATCTCGCAGACATCAGATTTGATAGGATCGACGGAAGTCTTCTTGACATCGTTCACAATATCTGATAGAACTTTGAAGGCCACATCTATTCCTTCCAAATTTTCTTTAGTAAGACGGATTTGCTCAGATAAGGAAGTAACGACGATAGAAGAAGGAAGAGATGAGTCATCTTTTGATAAAGGAATATCATGAGAAGAGGAAATCTCATGAAGATTAATGACTGGAGAAATGATAGAGGCATTGACAATGGAAGAAGAAATAGGCTCATTCGCAATGGGACTGTTATGAGGGATTTGATCTATGAGAAATTCAGGCATAGAAGTGTTATCTTTGACAATATTTTCGCAGGAAGAAACAGTAGGATTATCTTGCGAAGATTTCGCAGTAGGAGTTGTAAGTTTGAATATAGGAAAGGAAACAGCAGGTGCAACAGGTTTAGAATGGCGAGGCTTCTTGGGGGACCTATCAACATTTTTGTCATCCTGCGAATTACAAGATAAATAAGAAACAGAGGAAATAATATTGTTATTAAAAGAGTAAATGTTTCTTAAATACCTTGTTCGCAGGCTTTCTTTTAGAGGCAGTGGATTTCGGTTGCGAACCATGGAGATATTAGGGTTCACAATGGAGAACTTGGTGCTAGATTTGTTCTTGCTAAAACAAAAATGGCATGGGAATCATCAAAAGAAGAACAATATCAGAATAAAACAACTTCAATAAGAGAGATCAATCACAAAATGATCAAGTTCAGCAAAATTAACAAACCTTGATGCCATAGAAACAAGAGTTTAAGAATAGTAGCGAAAAAACGATGAAGAAGACGATGAAGAAAAGCGTGAAAAAAAGTTGCAGACGATGAAGAAGACGAAGTAAAAGAAAAGAAATGCTTTCACAAGGAATCCTCCTTTAAATAGACAAGAAAAGAGTAACCGGATAACATTAAATGTGCCGGTAAAAAGGGAAATTTTATATACGTGTAAACAGTCATTCCTAAATTCACGGAATCTTGTCGGCAAAAAATTGGTGGAAAACAAACGATTGCGGTATTTCAAAATATTGGTTCTCATGACATTCTCTCCTTCGCAGAGAAGACATGAGAAGAGGCAAGATGTAGGATCAGAATATCGCGACATCAATACTTCATGGATCAATAAACAACAACATTGCGAGGGCGTCGCAAAAGAGTAATATAAATGACGCAATGAATGACGACAGCCAAAACACGAGAAAGGAATGAAGACCTAGCAAAGTTTAGGAGAGCTGCGAGAATGAATACTTATACACTTGCGATATTTCGCAAGTCATTCCCGAAAATAAAGGACAAACTTAGTCATTCATCCATTGTATATTACCCTATATAAAGAGTCAAGTGAGCCTTTTGTAGGGGGAGATTTATTTTTCGGAGTGTTAGACAAGTCATTAGGAGAGAGAAAGTTTGTGGTGATTGTAATTTATTTAGCTCTTTTCTATCTTATCTTGTAAACATTCAAAGAATTAATCAATAAAATCATTGTTATTCATATTCAAATGTCTTAGTTGTGTGGATTATTGTGAGGGGTGTAGTGTAGGAAATCCTGCAACTACACCAATGGCCAGCCGGCTGTACATCTCCAAGGCTATCTTACTTGGTGCATGGTACGTATATGCACCTTCAACCAAGTACCCCTCCCTATATATGTTAACTTGACATTTTTACAAATTTGATTAGGGGAGGAAAAATCATTCACCAAGTCCCACTTTTACTATTCATGGTCGTTGCCATATATTTCTGAATAACCGGTCAAGATGGGTGTTCACTGCTAATGCCAACTCCGATGTTCAGCCATGATGGCTGTGCACTGCCAACCCGATGTTCAGCCATGATGGCTTTCCATTGCCAACCCGATGTTCAGCCATGATGGATGTGCACTGCCAACCCGATGTTCAACCATGATGGTTGTGTATTGCCAACCCGGTTTTCAGCCATGATGGCGATTCGCTGCCAACCCGATGTCAAGCCATGATGTCTGTCCATTATCAAGGCCAACCTACTCTGGCCTATTGCACACGGTAAAGCGATATTGGCCCTGGGCCAATGACCTGCGTAATGTGTCATTGTGGCGCTATTTCGTTCTAGGCCAGCCACCCAACTGGCATAAAGCACCATTTGATGCATGATTAGACCTAGGCCAATGTTCCTTTTATTACGCAACGGAAGCTTTGGATGAAGCTTCATTCTCATGCCATGGTGCATCTTTGTGCATGCGCCATGCTAAAATTTCGGGGTGTTACACTCTTCGTCTCATACTTTGTTGATTCCGCAAGTTGTATACTTGCGAGGTGAATAATAATTTAGGCTGCACTTCGGGTTGCATAAGTTCGGATTTTGAGGATAACCATACTTTTGTCTAAGTTGTTATCGATTTCCATCAGCTGAATCTATTTTTTGATTTGATCATCCGCTTAGATTATAAATCAGGAAATCAAATATACGCTTAACCTGTGGGAGGCAGATTTAGTTTAAAGTCTTCAATTGAGGTTGAAGAAACTCTTAGTTGTGGGTGACATCAACTAAGGGAATCAAGTCCGCAGAGTCTTGTTAGTTGGATTAATCGGTGGATTTCCTTTTAGGGATCAACTATATTCCAGACCAAATTCAATTGTTAGTAGGATAGTATCAGTAGCGGTTTAATACAGTGTGGCGTTCAATCTGGACTAGGTCCCGGGGTTTTTCTACATTTGCGGTTTCCTCGTTAACAAAACTTCTGGTGTCTGTGTTATTTCTTTTTCCGTATTATATTATATATCTTTATAATTGAAATATCACAGGTTGTGCGTTGATCAATCACAGTAGCTAGGTCCAAACTTGTTAGTTGGAAAAGCCTTGATTGATCCTTGGACATTGGTCTTTGGTACCGTCCAGGAACTCTCTTTGTAGTTAGGTTCACGGATTCAATTTTGTAAACGTTCTAACAACAAGAGAGAGAGAGAGAGAGAGATACAACTCTAGGCACTTTCCTTGATTGAGTTTTTACTCTCAGAGTTGTGTTGAGTTTTTCCATACAGATTGCCTAAGAAAAATTTGGTGGTGTATCTTGGTACTCCATGCGTTTTCAGTTCTAATCGCAAGAGAGAGATATAACTCTAAGATATTATTCCTTGATTGAGTTTAACTCTCGGAGTTATATTGAGTTTGTCCATATAGATTGCCTAAGAAAAAAGTGATGGTGTATTTGGTAATTCCGTGTTTTCAATTGGTATCAGAGCAGGCAAACACGCTAAGACCTAATAAGTATGTGTTTGAAGCAGTCTGACGATATGGACAAGAATGCAATATCGATAAACGTACCGCCAGTATTTGGTGGCACAAATTAACATAATGCTTCAAGCAAAAACATAAAATAAGGTATGTCAACAAAGTACAACGGAGGGCTAGTCTTTTGGCAAATATGCTTAAACTTGTTCAAAAGTCTAATCCTTAGGTACACAAAGTTAACTCTTCTTATTCTAAAAGATCGATTGATTCTAAGGATAAGGTAAAATCTCAAATGAAGAGAAGAGTCCGGGCTAAATATTCCGTATTGAAGGATATTATTAATTTCGTGCAGGAATCTAGTGGTGAGCAATTTAATACTCACCTAAACACAATCTAATTGTGTTGAAAATCGCATCTTATCTCATGTGCCCTTAAAAGAGATAAGAACTGTGCACATCAGGGCTTTAGATCAAAACTGAATATTATTACTTTGATATTCATGTTTTATCTCTGCATCTTAATCTATGTCTCAAGTAATTGTATTGTAATTTCGATCTACGAAATCTAAAGAAGGATAAAAATGACTTTTTGTCATTGTATTCTAGTACGTGAGCTTTTATGATTCCGAAATCCTGCATGGTAAATACCCTCTACTTCAAGACTCATATCTCTTTCATAAGAAGCTTTGCATGTCGAGCCATATATTTGTGTTTCACAAATACATTTAGTTCTTACGAATCATGGAGGTTCCAAGCACAACATCTTCTCATGGAACCCATGCTCCAATGGTTGTTGATACTTATCCAACTAAAAAGGAAGAAGAGATGCCCTTTCCTTTTGTCTCATCTCTAAAGAGGAAAACGAAGAATTAGAAGAAACCTAGAGCGGATCACTCCAATCAGAAAAGGTTTGAAAATATTCTTGATGAACTTAAGAAAACCAAGAAGGAGGTGCAGGGACTGAAGAAGATTCTACAGAAATCTTTCAAACTACAAGAACCACTTGTTAATAATCAAAAACCTACCAGGTTTGCAGAAACTAACACCTTCATTCATAAATCGTATGTTCATATGCCTGTTGTTGATAAAGAGTTTGGAGATGATAATGAATTCTTCAAAGATTTTAAATACTAGGAAACTTCTTGTAAGAATTCACTTTTATTCGTGAAGGATAACTGGGGTTTGGTATAGCAAAAATTGTGATTACACAAGTTATTTCCAACGATTTTTATCTTGCATATTTTTAGATTTATGTATTTAAATTCTAGAGTTTTTGGAAGATGAACTTGCAGTATGTAATCATTATTGATTTAATATTGCAAAAGTCTTATGAAATATATGTGCCTTTGCGTTTTGCTCAGAAGTTAAATCTATTATGTTTTTTATAAACGGAAAATATAAAAAACCCTTTGAGAATTTTATCGCAGTTGTGATAACACTTTTGTGTTTTTACTGCTTCACACACTCCTTAAGAATCTCTTATGTTGAGTCATATCGATCAAAATTATCTTTTGTCCGTAACTGGCGTTCAGATTATTTTAATTCGATTTTCGGATACAAATCCATGTGATTTGTTAATGTCCAACAAAATCCTTATTTTTATAAAGTAAGGTCACTCATGTTGTTCTCTTGGAAATGACATCAAATGGGGGAGAGTTCTTAAATGAACTTGTGCTTAGTTGCTATATCTTTGTGGGGTGTGTGGCTGTGGAATTTGACATTAGCAACACTTTTGCGTTTTCCTATTATCTCATTAGATAATGTGCATTTACTAATTGGAGATCGTATACTGAGAGATTTCAGAAAATATTGGACAAAGCATTTACTGGAATTATGAAAACCGAATGGGCATTTATTGCATATCTTGAGAATACTTTCGGTTTTGGAAATTACTTGGTGTCCAAACATCCTTGGTCTATAAATATCTAAGTTTGCATTTCTAGCAAACTATCCTAAGAGCCAGGCAAAGTTCATCTTTTTGTTATTTCTGGTGGAGCCGTCTATTCAGAGAGGAAAGTACCATAATTAGGCGAAATCTCTTACGAACGCTCGTTTAAAGACTTTTGTGGGATCAAGAAGCTCTACGAGTACCGTTGGTGGGAAACTAGATAATTGTGGTGTTATTAGTTTTCGATTGATTTGATTGACTAACGGTTGTTGAAAATTTGATTGCACCTAGTTTGTTTATTCTTGAGAATCTTCTCTTCTGATATAAGATTCACTCAAACTAGATCGAAGTATCGACGAGATCTTTAGAACTGTTTGTATATCTAAAGACATCTTGTGATAATCCATTGTTAACAGACTCCGTTCATTGCGTGATTGATCACAAGAGATTCAAGGGGGAGAAACGTATCATATTGCTGTGTAGTCATTTTTTACTACAAAAGAGGAAAAACAAAGATGTTCGGATTGAATATCTAGTATCTACCTATCTTGCCTTATGGGGGAGTATAAGCTTTGTTATTCAGATGTCAACATTGGCATTTATTAATTCAATATATGTAGGTTATTGTGCTGTTGAAACTTGGAATCAAGCGTATGTATAATTATGAATTCTTGTAATTGGTTTATCCATATGCATTAAGAGTTTTGTCACTAAAATTGACAAAGGGGGAGATTTTTGGAGCAAAGCTCGGTTGAACCCACCAAGCGTTGGTATGTCAAGTTTGGTTATCATATCTTAGTGAGTCAAAACTCATATAAGAATCGCTTTATTATGTACTAGAGACAACTTCGTTTAGGTTAGACTAGAAACTATAGGAATGTTGAGACATACAAGTATTACTTGAAGACCTGAAGAACGTGAAGAAGTAACGAGCTACAACGACGACATCATCCTTCCTCTTGAGGTTAATAATATTGACTTGAACTCTTTCATTCCTAACGTATCTTTCAAGTCGTGCTATATTGAAAACATAATTGTGAAGCTGTGTATTAGATATATTACACTAGTAGTGAGACGTGATCATATGATCATAGTATTAGGGAATTAGACTACGAAGTATAACGCTTATCTTTTGAACTTCGTAGATATGACATCGACATAACCTTATGAATGTTGTTATGATTATGTGAATGAGTAATGGTGAAGATTTCATCCTAGGAAACAATGTTTTACATCTATTAAAGGAAGTACATTCATGAAATTGTTTTATGAATCGAAAGGGAAATCGCTACGCTTATTGGTACGGCTATTTATTGCAAACCTTTGGATTACCAATATGTGTGAGATGGTAGAACCGATCGTAACTTTGTTATGTATATTGGTATAACTAATCACAATGCCTGAATTATAATTTGGTATGACTAGTTTTGATTAATTAGTGCATTTACTAATTGGATATTTTCTATTGAGAGATTTCGGAAAATGTGCATTTACTAATTGGAGATTTTGGAAAATATTGACAAAGAATTTACTGGATTTATGAAAACCTAATGGGCATTTATTGCATATCTTTTGAAAATTCCTTGGTGTCCAAACATCCTTGGTCTATAAATACCTAAGTTTGCATTTCTAGTAAACTATCCTAAGAGCCAGACAAACTTCATCTTTTTGTTGTTTCTGGTGGAGCCGTCTATTCAGAGAGGAAAGTACCCAAATTAAGCAAAATCTCTTACGACCGCTCGTTTAAAGACTTTTGTGGGATCAAGAAGCTCTACGAGTACCGTTGGTGGGAAACTAGATAATTGCAGTGTTATTAGTTTTCGATTGATTTGATTGACTAACGGTTGTTGAAACTTTGATTGCACCTAGTTTGTTTATTCTTGAGAATCTTCTCTTCTGATATAAGATTCAATCAAACTAGATCGAAGTATCGACGGATCTTTAGAACTCATTTGTATATCTAAAGACATCTTGTGATAATCCATTGTTACTGACTCCAATCAGGCGTGATTGATCACAAGAGATTCAAGTGGTGTTGTGCAGGTTTTAATTGAAGATTAAAGAAGATTTGAAGACGAAGAAGATTTCTTATTGGTTTCTCATATCTTTGTTTTGCATAAATCTTGATCGGCTTGGATCCAACTAGAATCAGATTTATTCGATAGTTTAGTTGCGTGAGATCGACATTCACAATATATCTCTTTGAGATTTATTTGGATTGAATGCAAATCTAAACTCTACTACTTTAGTAGTTGTTGGATAGATTGATCTAACCAGGCAAAGGAGTTTATTAGCTTAACCCGGAAGAGCCTTTGCATATTACTTGAGATATCTTATCTTAAAGAATTAATTGATTTGTTACCAAACAGATTTGTTGTTCCTTTACTGTTTGGAATACGATCCGAAGGAATTGTTCCAGTGCGTGCACTCATCGAAGTCGGAAGCGCAGAGATACTGAGGGAAATAGGGGTAGTTGTTTGGTCTCAACTATACGAAGTTGGTTTAGATTTTGTATAGCGGCTTAATTGTGAGAGTATTCAATTATGGACTTGATCCCATGGTTTTTCTGCATTTGTGGTTTCCTCGTTAACAAAATATTGTTGTGTCAGTTACTTTACCTTTCCGCAGTTATAATTGTTATTATTATAATTTAAAGTAAATTACACAAACGTTAAATCCGTACATACTTGATAGTGATCCTATAGAGTTTGGTTAAGTCCGAACCTATTATCAAGTATCATACTTCGTTGTTGTATTGTCTCGATCTTGTATCCATAGTCAATCACACAAGTTATCTTGTTGTCGTATTGTCTCGATCTTGTATCCATGGACAATCACACGAAGTGTGAACCGATTTGTTGTATTGTCTCGACTCAGTCTATAGACAATCACTTTCGGTAAAGGACTTATAGGTGGATAAATAAAAGACTGTGGTGTATTTTGGTACCCTCGTCTTTTCACTTAGTAACAAAGCATTCAATATTCACCGTCAGATGAACTCCTGATTTAAGATTCAAGCTAAGTCTGCTTAGAAACTAAGCAATCAATAACCACCATTAGATAGTATTATCTTGATACAGAAAAATGAAATATACCTAAATTTAGATATGGATGAACCGTACCCAAACATGTATACCTTGTTGGCTCAATAATAGTTAACCGATGTTAGCCATATTAACACTTATAACTTAGCCATATTCATCTAACACATCTAGATCAAATATGATGATCAATCAACAATGATAGATAATCAAATGAATCCAAATGTGTTTCAAGAGAGTTGTTCCAATGTTCATCATCTCGTAGGAATATGTACATGAACCATTTGAAACAAAATCGGTTTGGTTTGTAATTGTACAAAGTACTTATACAAGAACCAATTCATGAACGTAATGCCAAGGTTTGTAAAACTAGTTCACATACCTTAATACATTTAAAGTTCCAGGGACTTTAGTTCGCAAACAGTGTTCGCAAATGAACCTGAGTTCATGAGTATGAAAATTACACTTTACCGATTTTAGAACTTAACCTCTCTGTTCGCAAACTGAGTACGCGAACAAGAGTTCTGGACTTTGGCTTGGTCCAGCCGTTCGCAAGCAGCGAACGCGAACACCACCTCCGGACTTGGCCTCAGTTCGCAAATAGTGTACGCAAACAGAAGCTCCAGACCCTTTCACAGGTAAACCAGTTTGCAAACAGTGTTCGCGAACAATAGTTCCGGTCTTGAACTAGACTTACATAGTTAACATACAAAGTATGCAACCTGTAATATATCCAGACATGATTGTTCTAAATCTCTCATTCAATCATTGTAACATCCTTGGAAGACAACAATGTTAATCTCACACATGCCACTAGCTTCAAGTAATTTTCAAGTGATTACTGGATCAATACGAAACTTCCCAAGTTGACATCAAATTATTGTCTCACACATATCATATAAGATGTTCAAGGTAATTTTCACATGATCATCTTTTGACTTAATATTGAGTTTCCAACAAATAAATTGTCTCCAAATAAACTCGTCAAGAATATGATAAAATTAGCTAAAGCTAAAAGCTTCCAACACATATTTCGAGAAATAGATAAGAGAGATAAAATCAGCTCAAAATATCAAATATGTATAATGTAAAAGTCTATATAGCTATACGACTTAGTCTCATTAGTAGATAGAATAAATGAGTGATAAATAAGTTTTAGTCTCCACATACCTTTTGTTGATGAAGTTCCTCCAAGCTCTTCAATATACCTTCAATTGGTCAACGCCGTGAAGTCTAAAGCTCAACCACACACTTCTATCCTAATCCGAGACATAGATATAAGTAGACTAGAAGTCAAGTATATAGTTTTGATCAACTAAACTTGACAAACAAGCTTGAGATAACAACACTTGTGAGTTCGACCGAGCAGTGCTCTAACAAGTTCAACCGTGCAATGCTCTAACACCTTTTTGCTGTCTTATTAAGATCACCATTACAAAGTACAGAGTGTACAACCAAAATCAAACGGATCTTCAGAAAGCAAGAAAAAAAAAATGTTAAACAAATATGACCTTAAACATTTAGAGCAAACACTATAACAAAAAATCTACAAATACCCCCCTCCTGCTTTTTTTATTTATTTAAAGAAAACCTTAATCCCCACAAGAATCAAAATAATACCCATTTATCATTTCAATTCACTAATCAGTTTTGTCCCATCAAATTCTTCTTCTTCAATGTCCATGAAAAATGGTGGTTTATCTTCTACTGTGATTAAGAGTCCTTTGATTAATCCAGATGGTGGAACCCTAGTTAATCTTGTGGTGCCTAAGAATGAAAGAGACTTAAAAAGAAAAGAAGTTTATGCCAAAAGTAAAGATTACTAAAATTGATCTTGAGTGGGTGCATGCTATAAGTGAAGGATGGAAGAATCCATTAAAAGGGTTTATGAGAGAAGATGTGGCATTTGCAGAGTTTGCATTTTGATTGTATTAAAATGAAAGATGGGTCGATTGTGAATACGTCTCTTCCAAAAAAATTTTTTATTGATGATAATGATAAAGTTGCTATTGTTGAGTCTCATGATGTTTCTTTGGTTGGACCTAATGGAGATTTGGTTGCTATTCTCGGAAGGTAATTTCTTTATCTTATCCATACAATCTGTGAGATGACATAATTTACACTGAAACAAAGAAATGATGGTTATCCATGGTTTATGTGAATTCAATATTCTTCATAACAAACTGGATAATTTAGAGGTTTATGCATAGGCATGATAATGCACGATAAATTTTCCAAAAAACGATGGTTCTCTAATTGTTAAATTTCCAACTTTGAATGAGTAATAAGTTTTGTGAATATCAAAAAGAAGCTCCATGGAGAATCTATAGGCAAAACATACCGTTATTGTGTTTAAAAAACGTCATGGACATGGCGATCCCTTATTTTTGGGGTGCTCCCACATCCTACGGATTGTAAACCTCTTTGGAAGTGGATTTAGACAATCAAACCATATACGACACCTTGAGTACGCATATTGAAAGCGCAATGTGAAGTTGGCATCCACTCCAACCCCATAATAGTTATTCTGTTCAAAAATAATAAATAAGTTATTTGTTGGGAATAAAATGGTCGAAACTATATATATATAGTAGATAAGTTCTTACAACAATTATATCTTCTTGCGCCTGCATGTTGCACTCTTAGTACACATTTTGGCAGCGGTATGAGCCGACAACAAAAATGTTGTTATTACAAAGTAATAAAAATGCTAGAAATAGCTTCATTGATTCTGATGTATGAATATATATAGAATATAGAATATAATAAAAGCGATTGACATAATTTCTATCATTGCTTCGCTATAAATAAATATTGATGTATGGACAAATTAAAACGAAATATTAATGACTTACCATCTAGAAGTAGTTTGGTCTTGCTTTTCGGCACAGACAGAGCTCCTCCCAAAAACCGGTACGGTAACTCTCTTCGACTTGCGACACGTCTTGCTAAAATGGAACAAAAATTCTCAAAGAAACCTATTTGTGTTACAAGATGTGGCAGTCATTAGTGAGGATAACTTACCGTTTAAGATGAGCAAGAAAACACATGCAAAATATATCATGTGCAAGTGCGCTACACATGCTCATTTTCTGTTAGATTAAACACACACAAGTGATGTAATGTAAAATACAGAGGCCATAACTTAATAACATCCACCTATTACTCTTAAGATAGTGATTTATCAAACTTCATAAAGCGAAATATATACAGTGTACAAGAAAGTACACATTCTATATCATCAAACAAATTAAAGAAATCAATTGATAACCATGAATAACTTTCAGCTTGTTAATAAAACATACAGATAAAGAAATCGAAAATCAAAGATCGAATCGATTTTATATGATCCATCCAAAAAAAAAATTTAAAAGAAAAAACAAAATCAAAAGAGAGTTGCATGAAAATCAAAACCTAACAAATAACAAAATGAAAATCAAAAATAGAAATCAAAAGATTGAACAAAAGATGAAACACCAAATCAATTTCGTATCATGCATTAAAAAAGAAATCCAAATCAATTTCATAACAGAAGATGACGGTAAAATGAAGTTAGCTAAATAAGAAAGCGCAATTGGGGGATATAAAAAGGAATTGGGGGATATAAGAAAAGGACAAAGACTAGATCCAAATATCAATTCGGGGTCACCCCTTATCTAAATATTTTTTTAAATCCTAATTTACCCCTCACTAATCGAGGTTTAGTGGTTAATAATAATTAGGAAAAATCTTAAGATTTTTTATAAATGATTAGTGTGTGTTTTATTTGAATTTGGGTTAGTGAGGTGAGAGTAGAAGGAGGGAAAAAAATTTGAGAGAGAAATATTTTTGGGAAAAATGGAGGATGATTGTGAAGAGAGAATTGTCACTTTGAATCTTTAGCTCAACTACAACAAGGATCACATCTTGAATCTTCAAATAACGACAACAACTCACAATTGCAACTCTTTGTTGAGCCAACACCCTTGAATGATGATTTTGACGAGTATGGATAGTTTCTTGAAGAACCAACACAAGAAAGTAAACTTGCACAACATACTAGCATCCCCAACACACAGGTAAAGCTGCTAAGATGTCGAAAAATCGATTTTTTTCTTGAAACCCGCCATTTTTTCAACTGAAAAACCTCGGTACCGGCATGGTATTCATACTACGACCACGCCGGTAAACTGATATCCCCCATTTTGAATAATAAACCGGCATAGTATTTTACCCAAAAACTGTGCCGGTACATAGTTAACCTTTTTACCTAACAAGTAATATACTACTAATATTCAACCGACATGGTTTCATTGATAAGTTACCATGCCGGTACCGCATGAAAAACATACAAGAAACAATTCCATCTCAAACCAAAACCGGCATTGAAATTTTATAAACATCAACGCCTTGAACCGGGTACCGGATGGTACCATCAATATCGATAATCCAAGCACCTACAAAAACATGCAGGATAAATTTTTTCCAAAGCCAAATTCTGGCATTCAATATCAATTATTTTCAATGCCGAAATTGTGTACCGGCTTGGAACAATAGGTTACGATTATGCCGGCATCCTTGCTTCCGCGTTGTTTTCTTATGAAACACATACGCCGAATAGGTTTCAAATTTTGTCTTCCGTTTTGGTTAACTTAGACTATGCCTAACAAGGTCGAGCATGCCGTAATGGTCTCCCAAGCATAGTGTTGTTATTGTGTTTGGAAATAATTTGCATTCGATCTTTAGGTGGTGCCATATATTAATCCAACAAATGCAGAGCCGCTTTATCGGGATACATCGGAATACTATAAAATCCCTCCGGTATGTAACCAAAGAATACTTTTCACCTAGTATATTGAACATTACTAATGGATTGCTAGTAATGAACCTTCTAATGAATGCGAAATTGTTCTTATGTAGGGAATAACATATCGAAAGGAAGCAATCGCTTGGGCTAAGGAGACGGCCCTTAAGAACATGTGTGTGTTGGTGAGGAATACCGAAGTTTCGAATAAGCGTTTTGAGATGGCTTGTGAGAGAAGTGGGAAATACATGGAGAAGAGTAGCCACAAGAGAAAGGATTATGTGTATCCAAAGAAGACTAATAGGGTATACAAGACTCGTACGAGGAAGAATAATTGCCCGTTTAAGCTTGTATTCCGTTTAAATGACATAAACAATTGGGATTGTGAGGTTTTGTGTGGCTGTCATAACCACCGGGATCCGAAAGATTTTGTTGGTCACTCCTTAGTTGCGAAGCTAAAACCTGACGAGTTCGAGGATGTAAAGAGATTGACCAAAGCACTTATCAAACTGAGACAAATTCTCAGAGGCTTCAAGGAAAAGGATGAGACTAACGTGTCTTCTCTACGTACAATTTATGCCGCACAAACAACTATTAGAAAGGTGGAATGGGAAGGGAGGAGCGTTATGCAAGAATTTGAGAAGATAGTTTGGGATCACAACTACACGCGTATCATTAAAAGAGGGCCGGACGAGAAGCCCCTTCAAATATTCATTTCGCATCCTTTGCTCTCACAATTGGCAAATACATGTTGTGGTGTTCTTTTGATGGATTGCACCTACAAGACAAACAAATACAATATGCCGTTGTTCAACATCGTGGGGCAAACCTCGGACAAGGTAACATTCACATTGGCTTGGTGTTTAATGGAAAACGATAGGGACTATAATTATCATTGGGCATTACGACAATTGAAATTGTTCTTCCGGGAAAATCAACTTCCAAGTCATCGTAACTGATAATGATGACGCATTAATGAAATCAATGTCCGACGTCTTTCCGGACGCACAAAATTTCCTATTTTTTTTTTTTTTTTTTGATAAAATAAAATTTGATTAATTGGTAGAATAATTGTTTTGATCCTTTGCCGAAGATCACAAACGTCCGGAAAATTTGTAAATGATTCTATTCCAAAGAGCTAATTCTCTAACAGTCCTAGAGATAGTGTCACCACCTTGGTTATTAACACGCTTAGTGAAAGAAAAAGAGCACTGACCTAAACTTAGAGATAAATGTTTAATCTCTTTAATGAGATTTCGGTTTTCCCATTGAATGAGTAATGAGATTCCATTTATTGATTGAATGATAAGCTTTGCGTCGGCCTCTTTTGAATCCTAGAGCATTGCATTCTTTTGGCCCATCTTAGCGCTTCTCAGTATTGCCATGCATTCCCCATTTCGCACTTAGTACTCCATTTGCATATTCTCCCCCGATGCCTTTGCATTGACCCAGTATGATCGCGAAAAACAATGCCAGTTCCCAATTGATTAGTATCATGTTCATAAGAGGCATCAACATTAAATTTAAGGACTCCTATTTCAGGTGGTTTCCATAAGGAGATGCAGTTATCATGTGTTAACACAGTTGGGATGCCTGAGCTATGTAGATGGGAAGCAAGGTGAAAATTAATCTTATGTATAGAGGTATAAGGATTAAGAGAAACTCCCGGAAGATTTTATCACAAAATGATCCTTCCACAAGACCCATATACATATCATGAGAGTACATAAGTATTTCTCATCATTGTAATAGCCAAATGAACCAACTTGTAACCCATTCTCGAGATTCGCGATCAATCTTCTATTGACTTCATCTATATCAATCAAAACCTCTCCAAACTCGATTTTTGCATGAGGGCAGATAAAGATTAAATGTTCCATTGTTTCTTCCTCACGACCACAACCGCACAATTAACCTCAATACTGAGTCATAATATGAAAGCTTGAACCTAGTAGAGTTAAGATCTCTTATGCACTTCCAAGCAAAGAGTTTTATCCTGGCGTATTGCATTTCCATAAATTTTTCCAAACCGTAGAATTGATGATGTTGCCATTTACTTGAGCTTGACATTGACTTTTAGTGAGCATGTTGTATGCGCTCTTTACTGAGAAAGTACCATTCTTAGCAGGCATCCAGATTACTACATCCTCCTTACTTAGATCAATGTATAATCTTTGTATCATAACAGAAGTTTCATAGTCAAATAGTTGGTTCAGCAGAGTAGCATTCCAGAGATTTGAGTTAGGAATAAGCAGCTCAGATACGAATTCATAAAATCTGAATAGATCATTGATTGGAGTTGGTGGTTCATTCATACCTGGTATCCATTTGTCCGCCCAGATTCTTGTTTTGAAACCATTATTGACTTCCATGAAGAAATTCTGTTGAACTATATTTAAGCCTTGAGTGATACCATTCCAAGTATATGAGCAATTTTAGCTTCCAATTTCGATGCAGAATATCTCCACCCTTGAAATACTTTCCCGAAGCACCTGTACCATAAGGGATCTCGGTTTATTACAAATCCTCCATGCCGCTTAGTTAGAAGTGCAAGGTTAAGTTTTTCAAGGTCTCTAAAGGCAAGACCTCCTTGATCTTTAGGCTTGCACACCTTGTTCCAGCCAATTGGATTCATTCCTTTGCTTGTGTTGTATCCCCGAAAATCTCCTTTCAATTGAAGTGAGTTTGTTGAGTAGTCCGATGGGAAGCTTGAATGTGCCCATTTGGTAAACCGGGTACAATTGAGTACATGTTTAACCATGGTTGCTCTTCCCGCTTGAGACAACGAAGTGGTATTCCAAGTAGAGTACTCGTGCTCAAAGCACTCTTGTATAGACTTGAAAGCTTCTTGCTTGTTATGACCCAAAATGAGAGGAGAACCAGGTATTTCTCCTTTGTATGCATCTTTTTAACTCCAAGGATTTGAGTTAAAGTTTCAAAGTACACTAGAGTTTGTATTCTTATCGGGTGAATCGCAGACTTGTCAAAAGTTAATAACTTGACCAGATTGTGAACTCAAATTATGAAGTAACTCCGCAAGATTATTCACAAATAAGTAAGATTTGCTTGAGTGAAAATCAAGCAGTCATCTGCAAAGAGCAAATGATTAATGGCAGGTGAATTGTTAGCCACTTTAATACCTTTAATTTTGTTATCTTGCTGAGCAGCAATAAGGTGTCTTGATAAGTACTCCATCGCCAAAATGAAGAGATAGGGTGACAGAGGGTCACCCTGTCTGATGCCTCTTGTTGGACAGAAAGCTTCACAAGGAGATCCATTCAACATGACTGATAGAGAGGTTGTACTGATACATTGGAAAACCATATCACAAAAATCATCACAAAAACCAAAGCATCGGAGAACCTAATTAAGAAACTCCATTCCAATCACAAAAGCCTTTGACATATCAAGTTTCAAAGCCATCCATCCTATCTCGACCTCTCTTCTTCTTCATACAATGTATTATTTCTTGGGCAATTATTGTGTTGTCACTTATTAATCTTCCCGAGACGTATAAATTTAAATGGAGAGATAATTTTTACCATTAAAGGTTTCATTCTTCCAACAAGAATCTTAGAGATGATCTTATATGAGGTATTACATAGCCCAATAGGCCTATAATCAAAAACACAAACAGCTTTCTTTTTTCTTTGGTATGAGTGAAATGTAGGTTTGGTTTATTTGCTTGAGAAGGAACTTGGTATGAAAAAAACTGCAACCATTGAGCACATCGTCACCAACAATTTCCCACCGACTTTTGTAAAATCCAAATTTGAAATCCTTCAGACCAGGGGCACTCCAATTTTCCATGCCTTTGAGTGTAGAATGAATTTCTTCATGAGATGGGGATCTTATTAAACTTGCATTTTCCTCACCCGGGATATGATAGTAGGGATCACATTGTAGAGGCTTTCATCCGCACAAAATTTCCTATGTACATATCATATACGTAATAATGTGATAAAAACTTGCCATGCCTTGTTCGAACCCGCAAAGGCGGATATTAAGAAGAGAATGATGGTACAACTAGAGGAAGATGTTCGAAAGAACAAACTATCCCCCGAAGAAGAAGAAGATGAGAGAGGCAAGATAAAGGAGAGAGTGGACAAAGAACATGCGGAAAATCATAAAAAGTGGTTGGAATTTCTAAGATAATCATAAAAAGTGGTTGGAACATGCGGAAAATCATACCCAAAAATCACCCCTTAACACACACCATGGGTTGGGAGAAGTAATCAATATCCCCCAATTCCTTTTTATATCCCCAATTGCGCGTTCATATAATCTAGATGTAAAAAAGAAAAAAAGGGCTTACTAATAAGAAAACAAAGAAACAATCGATTATGTTTTAAAAAAATATCAAAAAAACAAACAAGTTAATTGGTCGTCATAAATCGCTCAATGATCAATGCAAAAGATTAATAAAGTTAATTTCAAAAATAAATTAAGTTGACAACATAAAATTAAATTGTTTTGCCAACCAATATAAGATTTTAAGGAAAGATTAATTTCAAAAACAAATAAAGTTACTTATATAACATAAAAGATCAATGCAAAAGTCTTTTGCCAATCAATATAGGATTTTGTTTGTCGATTAACATCAATAATTTTGAGATAAAACTCTTGAAAGAACTAAATGTCAACAATATTAAAAAAAATCATAATTGATTCAGATGCATTTGCATTTGCATCTATCATTTATTAAATTTATTGAAAACAATTTCATTTTATGGTAATCATTTGTCTCATCATGTTGGTATGTCATTTTATGATAATTATTTAGAAAACAAGGTATTAGCCATCTGTTAACTTGTATATGAATGTGGTCAGTTGATAATCATCTTTTGTATAAGGTTATTAAGCTCGCTGATTATGGAATGTCTCGAGTTCAAGTTCGACCTGGGATGCAAAATCTGGACTTACCATTGGATGGCTCCAGATGTAGGAGGTTTGAACCCATTTTTTTTTAACTTTATGTGTCATAATTATGTCAAGTCTCTTCAACTACTTCCAGTCGTTTTATGTTAAAGTATTTATTAGTTATAATAGAAGTGGTGGTGGTATTTTGATTTGTAAATTCTCATCTCTTATATTTATTTTTTCATGTAAGGTAATTGAAGATGCACCGTGTGATAAGAAAACTGCTGATATATTCAGTTTTGGGTGTCTATTGTGGGAGATGTTAGCAGGAAAGCTTCCATATGATGCTGCAAGCCAACTAAAGGTATACATCTCATTTATACTCTTGTTTTCATTTTGTAGTTTAGCTATTTAACTTTTACTCTTATATTTTGTGTTTTACTGTTTTAGGTACAAGCTCTCCAACCAACAATACCCGAGAAGACTTATCCTCGGCTTGCATATTCGTTAAAATAGTGCTAGCAACAAAATCTTAAACGGTGGCCGAAGTTATGTGAAATCCTTGTTATCCTTTAACAAATTTCCAACGCATTTCACATGACTGCTGTCCAATTAGATTTGTTCTCAGAGTATTATCTCTAATTGTGGATAAAAGGTGTACTGTGTAAAAACTACCTCATTTTATCAATGCTTCAAGTAAAAAAAAAGAAGAAAAAGATCTCATTCTTTTACTTAGCTACTGTTACTGTTTAAAAAATACCACATTTTCTTCTACTTAGTTAATAAAGAAAACAAATTTGAAAATAAGCAGCTTAAAGTTTTATGTCATGGTGGGTTTGGACGTAGAATTTTAAAGGTGGAGATTTATGGCTTCAGGGGATTTGATGGAATTAGGTTTCCCTCGATACGTTTGGTTTCCCAAATCCCCGAGACTTATGGACCTATTTTATATGGAAATCACTATTCTGGATCTTTAGGAAGAGCTAGTGACAGGGTTTAGTTCCTCGGTTCATGAAAGATTTTTCCCAGGTTCAACGTCAAAGGTTTCTGCAAATCCCCGGTTGGTAACCAAGAAACTCTATTTAGTCGAGGAAGCTTTCCTGCTGTCAAAAGAAGATATGAAAGCAAATCCTCCATATGGAGTCCGATCCCTCCCCCTAAGATTTGCTGGGAAACATATCGAGGGACTTATGAACCCATTTTTTTTTAAACTTTAAATCTCATATATATGCAATTTTAAGATTTGAAGGTAATGTCAAACAGTACAAAGAATTTTACGAATCCTTAGAGCAAGGGCTATGCGGTTGAGAGTCTCTTTCAAAATGAAAGAGTTGATCAAATTAGGTCTTACTATGGGTAGGGGGGAACCCCCTTTCACCTCAAAGTCAATCACTATCTCTTTCAATTGAAAGACTGAGTGAAAGTCTTCCATATACAGCTAACAATTTACAGTGTGAAATAATATAGGAGAAACGACACTTAATTTGCCGTATAAAGTTGGAAACACAAAGAACGGCTTTTGGTTTGCCGTATTTGATTCAGAGAGAATTTTAAAAATTAAATCTCTTCCTCATATCACGTGATTCATTTGCTCGTTAAATGCGTTAACAATCGTGGATAGTGGTATCAAAACACGTTAACTGTTTTTTTGACTTCTGTTTTTTGTTTTTCTTCAAACGGGCATCTGTTTTCCGTATAGATTATTAATCCTCTATCACACGATAAGGTTTACGCTCATTCACCTTGACTATCTTTCGTTTTGAAAGGGATAGACTGTAAAACAATCTATCCCATAATCCTTGCTCTTATGAATTTTAACTGAGTTACCAAACACATAAAGGATTTACATGAGTTCCAGAATTTATAATCCCATGGAATTATAAATTCCTAGAAATGGTGAATTCTGCAAACAAACCCACCATCAATGTAATGTGCTTTTCTCTGATGTTAGGCCCGTGGCATTTTCGGATCAAGCCACCACCTAGGATAAGGCCATAGTACTTTAGATAAGTTTTTTTTTGAAGCATACTTTAGATAAGTTAGAGTAGTTCCTATGGACTCAACAAACTTCAAGTTTGTTGATTTTTCTCCCACTATGGACTCAACAAACATGAAAAATGGATGTACAAACCAACAAATTTGTTGTTTTGTTGATTGAGATGGAACATGTAGCGCGCGCTTGATGTAAGATCGGGCGAGCTTGGTACCAACGCTGGTGTTTAAGCAAAAAACGCTGGCGATTGTCTTTCCAGCGCCCGTTGTTACTTCAAACGCCAGCGTTTTTGCTAAACGCACCGGGTGTTTCATAAAAGCGCCAATGGTCAACTGACTACCGAAACTCTTGTGATCTAACGACTAGAATTTTGAAGTTCTATAAATACTCCTCATTTCAACTATAAATTCACACATTCTACACATTCTTCACTCTCAAATCATCTACAAAAATGCCTCCCAGAGTTCGTGGTGTTAGATTCACTCAACAAGAGGATTTATCTATTTGTAGAGCCTTTATTTTTCACACACAAGATGATGTCGGTAGGAATGTAGCTGAATCAACGTTGACTTTCTGGGAGAAAGTTTATAGAATGTTCACCACTGAAATGGGGAACCTTAATGGGCGTGATTCTGGCAGATTGTCGCATCGTTTTAGTTCAATTAGTAGTCATGTGTCGGAGTTCATCGCTTTACTAATGGAATATCACAAAAATAAGCTCAACGGTGAAGCCGAACATGAAGTGGAACCCAAAACTCTAGCGATGTGGGCAGTATCTCATGGCGGCCGTCCTTTCGACTTCCATGCTTGTTTCAAAATTCTTAGGGTGCTCAACAAATACAATCCCTACATCGCCCTAGGAATTCCACCACCCGCCGAGAATTGACGCATATGTAGTAGTTGTTTTAATCTACTGTTTTTCTTTTATTCTCATGTATGATGTGGTTGTTCAATGAAGTATGTTTTTATTTATGAGATTGATGGTGCAATGTTTAATCCAGGAAAAATTTAAATTACTTATGATATTGATGGTGCAAATGTGAAGACATCCACATGTTTGTGAAGACATCCACATGTTTGGTCTTCTTCAGAAGAAGTCCGCAAATGCATAAAAGTCTTGCAACCGGGCTTTGAGCATCCACTGATTCTCTGTGGACAATGTTTGTATTCGTGATCTTCATATCCACAATGCTTGCAATGTAATAACTCCTTCTTCAATTTGGCTTTAAGTTTGAAGTTTTTGCAGAGTGTTGCAATTTTTTTTTTTCTTTTTTCTTCTTCTTCTTCTTCTTCTTCTTTAATCTTCATAGCATCATCTAGCATATGTGGTTCCTCTGGACAGTTGGTATCTTGACATTGAATACATCCAAGGGCATTGCATAAGACTGTGGTTATCCATGAAACATAATGGACAAACCTCTTTTGCTTCAACACATAATATTTGCTTCGCTTTGCCTTTAGAAAACATGGTGGATGTTGAGAAAGAAATCTGTTAGTTTGGTTGAGAATAAAACCTAGTGCTGTATTTATAACAAGAAAATAGGCGTTGGTATTTCAAACGAGCGGTTTTAGTAAAGTCGCGCGGTTTTACTACAAACGCCAACTCCTATGGTAATTCAAACGGGCGGTTGTAGTAAATCTGCGCCGTTTTACTACAAACGCCAACGGCTAAATTTCAAACGGCTCTATTTTCTTTCTCGACTTATACATTCCATTCTTCCCATCTCCAAAATCACTTCTTCTTTTTCTTCTGTTTTAGAACTCTTAATCTCTCTCACTCTGCAGAAATGTCTGTTAGAAATCGTGGTCCCAAGTTTACTGAAGATGAGGATATAAATATATGCAAAGCATATTTTTTTTTCATAGGGTAATTACTGGTTGGGCTCTCAAGACGGTTCTTTTTGGGAGAACGGTTTTTCAATGTTTGTCTCACTGACGGGAAACCGAGATGCTCGTCGATTGCGTGCTCGTTTTCAATCTATTAGGCTGGCAATCCAGCCATTTCTTGCTCTGGTAATGGAAATTGATCGAGAAAAGTTCATCGGTGTAACTAAAGAAGAAGTGATCCAAACATCTCTTGATAACTGGGAGGAAGCTCACGGTAAACCTTTTCGTTACGAAGCATGTTTTAGAATTCTAAAAGATGGTCCATCTCAAGCACATCTGTACTGCACTCAAATGCCTCTCTCGGTCTTTACAATGGAAGAAGTTGTTACTCTTGTTCGATCTTGGTTACATCGTATGATGAGACCAATGAAAAATGACTATTCTTGGGAAAGAGTATTGGGACATTTTGTAGCATCGCGGAACGAAACCATAAGAAACAGTAAGAGCCTAGAACTAAGAATTGCATTCATCACTAAGGAAGTCAAACATTATACATAAGTTTTATGGATGGTTCACCGTAGCAATTCTGGATTATCCAACGAAGAACTGGTGAGTATCTTGCCTTTGTCCTCATGACTCAATTGCATCATACCAAGTTTACTAAACTTGTTGTTTATCTGTTTTACTGAAAACCATCGCTCAGACCAAGTTTACTGAAGAAAGCGGAAGAGAGTTTAAGCATTTTGAATGCGATGAACTTTACAGAGAGAATGTCGCTGGAATTGATGTAGTTTGATGTTTTTGTTGTGGTTTATTAAAATATAGTTTGATGTTATTTGCAAGTTTAAATTGTAATAAATTTTGCCTAATCTGAAGTGGAAATCTATTTTAAAATCTAAATATTTTCATTCATTGATATTACTGGCAATTCTTTTACAAGATATAAACTTATTAGGCAATAATAAAACGTACTAACAACTTTAATAAAAATCAAGTAAAAGTTTTGGCCTACTGTTTATCTTCATTTGACGTATCTTCCATTCAACGCGCTCTTTGACAGTTTCGCCTTTGTTTTTGAATTTTTTGTTGTTAACTTTCAAAACTAAAGCTCTTCTTTGCCTTTTCGCGGAACATTTTGTTGGAGCAACTTCAAAAACTTGCACTTTCCTCTTACAATTTTCAATCTGTTTAAAACTCCCACATATCTTAGAAACAACAGCTTCAAGTTTTGCATCACAAAAAAGTGTGATCGCCTTTTCAGCATTTCACCAACAATAAACTAAAAATTGAAATAGATTTTAGAAGAAAAAATTCAAGATAAGTGAATTTTGGTGTGAGTGAATTGTTTGAAGATGATGGTAATTTATAGAGGTAAAAAGTGAAATTTGAATTTTAAAAAACTACCCGTTGGCGTTTGTAGCAAAAACACCAGCGCTCTACGTTCGAGCGTCGCGTTTATGTTCCGAACGCTAACACTTGTGCTTTCAACGCCGGCGTTTAACCTTCACACGCTGGCGTATGTCCCTAGCCCGCGAATGTTCAACTGCTGATTTCTTTTCCATAGAGGAGAAACCTGTTTGGCCATACACCTGGCTCAACAAAATTTTCAATTTGGCCATTGCCATACGAATTCCCCTTAGAGCAATTCCTATGGAATGAACAAACCTAGAGTTTGTTTATTTTGATCCCACTATGGGATGAACAAACCAAGAAAATGGATGTTCAAATGAACAGATCTGTTCATTTGAACACTGAGACATTCTAGTAGGCGCGCGTTTTCGGCAAGAACGCGCGCCATGACCAATAACTCGGGCGACAAAGACAGGACACCCGCTTTCAACCAAAACGCGCGTTTTGCTAACGCACGGCGACTTCAGCCGAGAATCCAAATCGGCCTCGATGGTGCCAACGACTCTTATCCGAATGGCCGCAAAACTTGTTGATCCAATCACTACGCTTTTGAATTCTATAAATACTCATACTTTCAACTCTAAATTCACACATTCTACACTTTCTTCACTGTCAAAAATGCCTCCTACAGTTCGTGTTGGATTCTCACAACAAGAGGATTTAGCTATTTGTAGAGCCTTTGTTTTCACACACAAGAAGCTGTAATGCGTAATGTACCCGATTCGATGTTCACTTTCTGGGACAAATGTTACAGAATGTTCACCACTGAAACTGGGAACATCCGTGGGCGTGATTCTCATGGACTGGTCCATCGTTTTAGTGTAATTAGAACGAATGTATTGGAGTTTGTCGCCCAACTAATGTTGAATCACCAAAATAAGCTGAACGGTGAAGCCGAACATGAAGTGTTGCCTTAACTCTAGAGATGTGGCCAGCATCTCACCGCGGTCGTCCTTTTGCCTTCCATGCTTGTTTCAACATTCTTAGGGTGCTCACCGTATAAAATCTATACATCAACCTAGGAATTCCACCACCCGGGCCGAATTGACGCATATGTAGTAGTTGTTTTAATTTAATGTATTTCTTTTATTCTCATGTATGATGTGGTTGTTCAATGCAGTATGTTTTTATTTATGAAATTGATGGTGCAATGTTTAATCGAAGTGAAATTTAAATTACTTGATATTGATGGTTTTAGATAATAACACCTAATAAACAAGGGTTATTTGGTTTTTGGTACTCAGGTTTTGACCAAAACCTGAGTTTGGTCTAACATTTGTCCAAATTTTGCGTTTGGTCTAAAGACCAACGTTGACCCGCGTTGACTTCGTCAAGTGATGATGTGTCTAACTTTTGACTTAATTTATTTTATCTACACCCTCCAAAATGATAGTATATTCTTATTACATCCCAACTCTAAATTAGGATTTTAGATTGCTCCTACTTATACAAACCCATGATTTTCTTAACCTGAACAATACAACCGATGCGAATTCTTTCAATCAGAGATTCTGTAAGATATCCAAATTACAAATTGTTCAATAACATATCTAAATTTCAATTTCAACTAAAATTCAAACTGGAGGTAGTAGAACCACCAAATTTCTTACCCTAAAATGAAATTAAATACTCAAATTAAAAACCCCCAAATCCCGCATCATATCAATTTGGCAGACCTTATAACTCACTCATTAGACCTGTATCTCATTTACACTTAAACTCCACAGACAGAACCTCCGTACTGCCACCAGCCTACAACTACTTGATGCTTTAATACCGCCTAAACTCACCATTTTGTCTCCATATAAGTCTGCCAACACTTTCTCGACCAACAGAACACCCATTTACAGCTCTGCCTCAAGACATCAATCCACACATTCAATTCACTTTTTTTTGTACTCTAGCTCAGCACCAACCCTATTTGCATATACCTGCATACACAAAACACCGCCCTTCCCATTGTACCATTGTTTCGCTTGTATTCAACCTGCACTCCATTGCAATTCGCTCATGGCTTCACTCCAACAAAGAACACTTCTTACTCCCTTTGCGCATTTAACTCCACCACTCGCAATCTCATTTTCAGTCCCAACGCAACATCACTTGTTCATTTGCAGTTCTGCCAATAATTGCTATCAATTCAACACATACAACATAACCACAACCACACTGTCATCCATAACCTTGAACAACAACACTATCTTCATAGCAATAATCGCCCGAGACACTGTCAACTGCTCCACTATCTTAAACCCCCGAACTGAACAACCACAAGCCCTAATTCTCATTGAATTTAGCCACTGTCAAACCCTAATTTCCATTCTTAACAACAACAATCATCTTCATTATCCTGCTCAAAATCAAATCCAAACAAAACCCATTCTTCTCAACTTCAACAGACTCCCATCTAGCTGTTTCATTTCTGCTTCAACTCAATCCCTGACTTCATTCAACTCAATCTCAATCTCCTTCATGTTGGCTTCAAATTCTTCACCAGCAGACTCAAACCCAAACCTGTCATTTCTTCCCAGCTTATCTAACAACATCAATTCAAACCTCATTGATTTCTTCCATTCATCTTCAATTAAGTTCCAACTTTTAATTCTTCAAACAGATCCACCACAAACCCATAATTTCTAGTCAGACAGAGACACTCAATCACAAATCGATTACCATTCTTCATAAGACAACAAACCCAGTTATTATTTAACCACGTAACTTGGATTTCTTCTATCTATTTCACATATTTGAATCAAACTCTAAAATCAAATCTATCTCAGCAGAACCCTAACTTCAATTTTGTTCAATTAAAACACTTGTTATTAAGAAAACCTTTGATGTTTTCAGTATGCAATGATTGAAAGAAGATGGTTTTGATATTTGGTGTTTCTCTGTGTTTAAGAAGGGTGAGATGCGATGAAGATTGTTCTGAGATTTGGGTTTCTATGTGTAATTTTGGAGAAGAAGGGGGAGATAACATTTTCGGGGAAAAAGGGGGATATAATTTTAGACACAGGGGCTGCACAAAAAGAGTTATCATTCTTGGGACCCCCAATAGTGAATACATAATTATTTGAAGGGCGTACAAAAAATAAACCAAGTCAAGTAGTGAGACACGTCATCATATAACTAGTCAACGAGGGTCAACGTGGTACAACAAATTAAAAAACATAATACCATAGTGAATCGATTTGTCCTACAACTTCAATCAGCCCACTCCACCAAAAACACACGGGACATTCCCAAAAATGCCTTCCATATGTGTCTTCTTTAGAAGAAGTCCGCAAATGCATAAAAGTCCTGCAACCGGCTTTGAGCATGAACTCGATTCTCTGTGGACAATGTTTGTATTCGTAATATCCATATCCACAATGATTGTAGTGCAATAACTCCTTCTTCATTTTGGCTTTAAGTTTGAAGTTTTTCCACATTGTTGCAATCTTTTCTTCTTCTTCTTTTTTAATCTTCATAGCATCATCTAGCATATGTGGTTCCTCCGGACAATTGGTTGGACATTGCATCTTGACATTGAATACATCCAATGGTGAACAACCTTCCCGCGACACTTTGAATACATCCAAGGACATTGCATAAGACTCGTGGTTATCCATGAAACATAATGGACAAACCTCTTTTGCTTCAACACATAATATTTGATTCGCTTTGCCTTTAGAAAACATGGTGGATGTTGAGAAACAAATCGGTTGGTTTGGTTGAAATTTATAATAAAAAAAATGGTGGTATTTCAAACATGCGCTTTTAGGGAAATTCTTGGGCGGTTTTACTAATATCGCCAACTCCTACTTTACAATTCAAACGCCAACGGCTAAATTTTCATTTCAAACAACGGCTAAATTTTTCGTTCTCAAATCCTATAAAATTCATTCATTCATTGTCTCCAAAATCACATCTTCTTTCTTATATCTTCTTCTTTTGTTTTAGAACCCTCTATTACTCTGTAGAAATGTCTCTTAGAAATCGTGGTCCCAAGTTTATCGAAGAAGAGGATATAACTATATGCAAAGCATATTTTTCCATAGGGTAATCACCGGTGTTGTTATTTCTCATGATAGTTCTTTTTGGGAGAACGTGTTTTCAATGTTCGTCTCATTGACGGAAACCCGAAACCGAGATGCTCGTTAATTGCGTGCTGCTCGTTTTCAATCTATTAGGCTTGCAGTCCAGCCATTTCTTGAACATGTAATGGAAATTGATCGAGAAAAGTTCATCGGTGTAACTAAAGAAGAAGTGATCCAAACATCTCTTGATAACTGGGAGGAAGCTCACGGTAAACCTTTTCGTTACGAAGCATGTTTTAGAATTCTAAAAGATGGTCCATCTCCAGTACATCGTTATACACTCAAATGCCTCTTAGGAATTTACAATGGAATAAGATGTTGCTCTTGTTCGATGTTGGTTACATCGTATGATGAGACCAATGAACCATGACCATTTTTGGAAAGAGTATTGGGACATTTTGTATTTTCATGAAACGAAACCATAAGAAACAAGAAGAGCCTAGAACTAAGAATTACATTCATCACTAATGAAGTCAAACATTATACGGAAATTTTGTGGATGGTTCATCGTAGAGTACTCGGATTATCCAACGAAGAATCTTACCTTTGTCCTCATGGAAATTGCATCATACCAAGTTTACTAAACTTGTTGTTTAGTTTACTTGAAAACCATGCGGGTTTCTTCAAGAAAGCGGAAGTTTAAGCATTTTGAATGCTATGAACTTTACTGAAAGAGAATGTGGTCTGGATTTGATGTAGTTTGATGTTTTTGTTGTGGTTTATTAAAATGTAGTTTGATGTTATTTGCAAGTTTAAATAAATGGTAATAAATTTCACGTAATATAAAGTGGAAATCTATTTTAAAATATAAATATTTTCATTCATTGATATTACTCGCCAATTTTTTACAAGATATAAAACTTATTAGGCAATATTAAAAACTTTAATAAAAATCAAGTACAAGTTTTGGCCTCCCGTTTATCTTCATTTGACGTATCTTCCATTCAACGCGCTCTTTAATAGTTTCACCTTTGTTTTTTAATTTTTTGCTGTTAACTTTCAAAACTGGAGCTCTTCTTTGCCTTTTAGTGGAACATTTTCTTGGAGCAACTTCAAAAACTTGCACTTTCCTCTTATAATTTTTCAATCTTTTAAAACTCCCACATATCTTAGAAACAACAACTTCAAGTTTTGCATCACAAAAAAGTGTGATCGCTTTTTCACCATTTCACCAACAATTTTTATTTTTAAGAGAAAATTCAAGATAAGTGAATTTTGGTGTGAGTGAATTGTTTGAAGATTACGGTAATTTATAGAGGGAAAACGTGAAATTTGAATTTTAAAAATTACCCGTTGGCGTTTGTAGCAAAACGCCAGCGCCTACGTTCCGAGTGTCGCGTTTATGTTCCAAACGCGCCGCTTGTGCTTTCAACGCTACGTCGTTTAACCTTCACACGGTGTATTTCCTTAATGACGCGCGAATGTTCTAACTGCTCATTGCTTTTCCATAGTGGAAAACCTGTTTGGCCATCCACCTTGCACGACAAATTTTCAATGTGTGGCCATTGCCATAGGAATTGCTCTCATCATTCAACTGCATAGAGTATGTTTCAAAATATGGTATTTAGAGAGGCGTTAATGGCGGCATTAAATCCTTGAAAAATACCACGACAAACTTGTGGACATCCTTGAATGTTTGGATTCTTGCTCACTTTTAATCTTCTCCACTAAAATGTCACCAACAATACTACCTTTTTGCAGTCTTCTTGAGATCACTACTATTACAGAGTACAGAGTGTACAACCCCAAATTAAACGGATCTTCAGAAAACCCAAAAGCAAAAAACAAGTCTTTAACAAATGGCACTCACATTTAGAGCAAATTCTATAACAACAAATCTCACTTTTCACAGCTCCACAAATAAACCCTTTCCTTCTAAGAAAACCCTAATCCCTACAAAAATCAAAACAAGACCCATTTATCATTTCAACTCACTAATCAGTTTTGTTCCTTCGATTTCTTCTTCTTCAATGTCTGTGAAAAATGGTGGTTTATCTTCTACTGTGATCAAGAGTTCTCTGATTGATCCAGATGGTGGACCACTTGTTAATCTGGTGGTACCTAAAAGTGAAATAGATTTAAAAAGAAAAGAAGCTGAATCAATGCCAAAAGTTAAGATTACTAAAATTGATCTTGAATGGGTACATGTAATTAGTGAAGGATGGGCAAATCCATTAAAAGGGTTTATGAGAGAAGATGAGTATTTACAGAGTTTGCATTTTAATTGTATTAAAATGAAGGATGGATCAATTGTGAATATGTCTCTTCCAATTGTTTTAGCTATTGATGATAATGATAAAGTAGCTATTGCTGAGTCTCAAGATGTTGCTTTGATTGGACCTAATGGAGATTTGGTTGCTATTCTCAGAAGGTAATTTCTTTATCTTATCCATACAATTTGTGAAATGGCATAATTTACACCAAGGCAAAGAAATGATGATTATCTGTGGTTTATGTGAATTCATTATTCATCATAACAAACTGGATAATTTAGAGATGTTCATAAGCATAATGAATGATAAATATTCAGAAAACGATTCTTACATTTCCAATTTCATTATATCTGCTTGTGCTGAATGTTGAGGTTCATAGAGTAGGTTTTTGGGAGTTAACTGTGGACATATTTGTTTTGCAGTGTTGAAGTATATAAGCATAATAAAGAAGAGAGAATTGCTAGAACCTGGGGAACAACAGCTCCTGGATTACCTTATGTCGAAGAGGTGATAACACCAGCAGGGAATTGGCTTATCGGTGGGGATTTGGAAGTTATAGAACCTATTAAATACAATGATGGTCTTGATCAGTACAGGCTTTCTCCAAGTGAACTACGCCAAGAATTTGATAAGCGTGAAGCTGATGCGGTTTTTGCTTTTCAGTTGAGAAATCCTGTACATAATGGTCATGCATTATTGATGAATGACACACGTAAGAGACTTTTGGATATGGGTTACAAAAATCCAATCTTACTGCTTCATCCTTTAGGTGGTTTTGTGAAGGCTGATGATGTGCCATTGGATGTTCGGATGGAGCAACACAGCAAGGTCAGTGCCACTGATTTCATCCACTCTGACAGTTCCTTATTCAGTATAAATTTGTTTGAGCTTCTAATGTTTTAGTTATTGTAATTTCTTATTCCTTTCAGGTTCTCGAAGATGGTGTTCTTGATCCCAAGACTACAATTGTTGCTATATTCCCATCACCCATGCACTATGCAGGGCCAACTGAAGTACAATGGCATGCAAAGGCAAGAATAAATGCAGGGGCTAATTTCTACATCGTTGGTCGAGATCCTGCTGGTATGGGTCATCCAACAGAGAAGAGGGATCTGTATGATCCAGATCATGGGAAAAAGGTTTTAAGCATGGCTCCGGGCTTGGAGAAGCTTAACATTTTGCCATTCAAGGTATATGCCGAAACACTTATTCATTGTTAATGTTAATCTTTCCTTCATTTTCTGTTTATTCATTGCCTTTAGTGCTTCAAAGTTGGTTTGGCACAAATCATATTGTTACGAAAAATCTAAAATGTAGAACTTACTAAATCTGGGTTGTAGTGGTAGTTGAATTATCTCGTCTGTTGAATTGTTTTTTCTTTTTGTTGCTGCTGATTCGTAAATACTAAATAAGGCTTTTGAAATCCCATATAGAACTAGTGATCTCAGTTTGAGTAGTTAAAAATGAAGTTTACGAGTTAAGTAATACCTATAGAACATTTATATGTTCTGTGGAGTGATTTTCAGGTAGCTTTTGCTTATCGAATAACCTTCAAATATTACCAATCTTTCACAGCATGTAATACTTAGCTTCATTAGTTTCTTAGAAAACTTCCTGCTTTTATTCATATAAAGGATACCCAATACTCAAATGTTTGCTGGACTTATATGCCAAACTTATTTCTTCAACTGCTTGCTATGCTTTATGTTTTTTTTTTTTTTTTTTTTTTTTTTATTGCTGAGCTCTTTTTTCCATCTTACACCTATTGGTACGCCTTATCTTTCTCAGGTGGCAGCTTACGACACAGAAGCAAAGAAAATGGCCTTCTTTGATCCTTCACGAGCTAAGGATTTTCTGTTCATCTCCGGTACCAAGGTAAAAGAACAACGGTTATATCAGGTTCTTATGTCTATCTGCCGCGAGATTTACAGTAGCATATATGTAACACTAGAAGAAAAAATGCTGGCACTTATTGCCTCAAAGAAGTTTTACCCTTGTGTATAAGACTCTGATGCTCTATTCATGTTAATATTGCTTGCTATCAGAATCCCCGGTTTTTGTTTTCTGGTGTGTCTGTGGTATAGTGGTAGCTGCTATAAATGTGGCACTCTTATCTTTTGTTGGCTAAGCTGACTTTGGTTTGGATAAGCCAGAGTCTAATGAGGCTAACATGTAGTTTTGAGCTTGAAGCAGATCCAATGTTAATGACTTTCTTTTTGCTGCATGAAGATTAGAAAATTCTTGTTTTAACCCGGAATTATGTATCTAGTAAATCACACTGGACTTGTCATTTTTTAATTTCAGATGCGTGCGTTCGCTAAAAGTGGTGAGAACCCTCCTGACGGTTTTATGTGCCCTGGGGGTTGGCGTGTGTTGGTAAATTATTATGCAAGTTTGCAAAATGAAGAGAGCCAGCAACCTGCTGCTTTGTCTTCCTGAACAGACAGTTGAAGCCAGAGTTACCATGAGCTGAATTTTGCGGGAGCAAGCGTAAAGTGTCTACTGTAAGTTAATAGGGTTTGATGGCGCAATATTCCTAATAGGAGTTTCTGTTAGCCAATATAACCAACTTTTAGAAAGTGCATCTGTACTGATTTTCTTGGTTTTTTTTTCTCCATTTACTGGGCGAGTGTTGGAAAGAGTATTCTACCTACTAATACAGCTTTCATCCATATGATTTTTTCTGTTGAAGTTGTTCAAGAGAATGAATGAATGTATAAAAGTTCATTCACGTCTATTTTGACTACTTCTTGCTAATAAGAAATCTGGTCCCTTATTCTCATTTTGATGTTTTGTCTCTTAGATTTATCCTGTAGCATGATGTTCTATAGATGTTACTAGGGTCACTTACTTCTGCACACTTATATCATTCCTTATTCTATGACTGTCAAATGCTTAATTTTGTACTAGTGTGTATCCCCTCACATTTCCTTGTTACTCAGCCTATAGTTTTATAAAATTTCTCTGCAATATGTGTTAACTCTTTTCTATTCCAATGTAGTTCATATAGGGTGTTATCTTTGATGTCCTTTTACTTTTATTCGAGGTCTAACATTGTTGAGATTCTGAATTCAAGAGACATCGTGGTCAATCAGTTGATTGTTATCCATTGTCACATAGATAGAAGTATACAGGAGAAAGTTTATACTCTGGTTTCAATGTCAATATCTCCCAAAAATTTACAGTTGTGACAAGCAAAAAAACTCTCATTTTAGAACTGACAGGTTAGAAGCATTAAATTGATTGATCACTTTAGCCCTTAATAGTATGGAGGACGGTGGTACTCTGGTTTCAGTGTTAATATCTGCCGAAAATGACTGACAAAGAATTCTCATTTTAGAACTGACTGTTAGCAGCCTGCATCAAATTGCTGAATCACTTTACCGTTGAGTAGTAGGAGAAATTCTGAAATTTTCGAAGGACTTCGCGTAAATCAGCTTTGAGCAGTCACATACTTCTGTCTCTTAATCATTTTGTAATTCTGTGGGTAGTAGAGAAGTGGCAGATTTCTAGCAGCCGAGTTCAAGTGACTGGTAGCCTCCAAAAGCAGGACTGAATGGTCAATTAATGGTAGTACTCAGTAGGATCAGAATCAGGTGAGAATATCTTTCTATGACTTTTAGCTGTTTTGTGTCATCTTCTCTGCATGGAATTCTAAGACCACCAGCTCTGCACTCTTCCTCTGACTCACATAACAACAAGTCCTGGAATGAAGCCTGGTTTAAGTAAGCTAAAGGTACCATAAACCGCTTCTTTTCTCTTCCAACATAAATGGCAAAGTGACCTTCCAGGACCCCTTTTTTCGATGCCAAAGCCGAAAAGATTTTGATTTTGATTTTGATTTTTTTTTTTGCACCAGACATCACTGGAAGACGAGCCCCAATATCTTATATGCAACATAGAAACAGGCAAGCAGATTGAGGAAAAGAAAAAGGAAGACTTTAGACAATATTTTTCTTAGAGAGGTTTAGGTATCTAATGCCATTGAGCAGCCTTCCAAAACACGCAGTTGCTGAAGGTCATGGACCAGGCTGTCTGTTGACGAAAACCTAAGACTAGATCTCACATGGCTTTGTCTGAGGAGTGAGGACTTATCATCAACCAGGTAGGCAGGTACCATTTTCAATATTTAGGGATGTGCAGGTCCTAGTCAACTCTCTAAGACTTTGTAAAGTTTATATCACTATTTAGAAATCCCTCTGTCAAATGTCAACCAGAAAAACCTCAAGACTTTGTCCAAGGCTGCAAATATACAAATAGACTATCTATTTGAAGAATATTAATCCGTATGGCTTTACTACAGTCTGAGAGCTACACATCCATGTGATGATGTTGGTGTTCAGGCAAATTGAGGAGTATATAATCAGGTCCTACTTTAATAGAAAGTGATACTAATTATGCAGAAGTTGACTATCTGTATCTGTCATGACTTACAAGCTACTTTGTAAGGAGACCACAAAAATGTTTATCTATCTACTTGAATTAGAAAATAGGAAATAATGTCACGTAAAGAGTAGAACTGTCATTAATTTACACCATCAAGGTTCATGGAGGTGTGTTTCTAAGCCAATCTGAACTGTAGGTGGGGATTTTATATCTTTACATATGCCTATTTTACCGAGTTGTTATTTTTAAGTAACTTCTGAATGGTCCTTCGCGCTAACAGCATGTTCTGATGTGATTTTTATTTTTTTTTGATACACAATATAAGAGGGTTCAGATGAATTGCCGTTTCTACAGTTATTGGTTATTTAGTAGTAGACTATACATGCAGAAGATATAGCAGCCTCATGCTCATCGATATTGTTTTTCTTGTTGTTGTGTTTTTTATACTCATCGACGTTGTTAGTGTCTCTGCTGAACCATTTTTTCTGCAGTATGTACTTTGAAGTGGTACCTGATAAACTACAACAGAAGGGGGAAGGTTTCTTCCTATTAAAGATGGTAAGCAATAAGAACTTCCATTGTTAATTGCAGTTCATTAACAGAATTTACATGGCACTTGATTAAGGGTACATTACTGAAAAGTAGTTGTAGTTCAACGGGTAAAACCCATTTCCTTCAGCTTTGGTTAGAATGTCGAATCAGCTTTTAATAGGATCCTACAGCCGGATGACCACATTTACATTTGTATACTACTAGTTTCTCTCTTCATGAGCTATTTAAATTACTAGTCAGATGAATAAAAGTGTCTTCATCACATGGAATAGTAAGACCACCCTTCCGATGTGCGAACCCAAATTCTTCTTCTGCTCGACTTAGTAAGTCCTGAAATGAAGGATGATTCAAAATAGATATAGGAACTACAAAGCGCTTCTGATTCTCTCCAACATAAACAGCAAAGTGACCTTTTGGGACATCTGCCAGAGTCATTGCAGCAGAAGGAGAGCGCCGAAGAATCTGCTTGGCAAGTGATTTCCCTGGCAGGCGGAGACCCATGACTTCTATATGAGTTAAGAAACAAAGTAGAGTGAATCTGAGATAAGGGTCTGATAGAAGATGATATAGAGAGGTATGTGTTGATAGGGCTTAGTGGAAATTGGTTGCCTTATGCTATGACTATATACATAGTGAGCTTGTAGGCATCTGTGGCCATCGACAAAATCCTGTCAAGTGGAGCTAATGGTGAGAAGCCTTGGCCCATGGGGTTTGTTGAGAGGCATAAGCCATCAGACATAGCATAGTCCTGTCTTTCAACTTCTTGTCAGGACTTGACAACTGAAGGGTCCCTTCAAAGTTCCAAATATCTTTTTTGTTTCCATCGCTTAGTTTATTGAGAATATGTCTGGATTAAGATCTCTCCTTCTCAGATTTGCATTCAAATTTTGACTTGTAATGTGAAATGAGATTTGATAACCCATTAGGTACGCATCCTTCGTCTGGTAGGTACGCGTCCTTCATCTAGTAGTTATCTCATCTAATCCATCTAATCCCTACTTTTCTTCGTGTTTTTTCTCTTTTAAGTGCTTATTCAATGTTTAAGCATATCTCTTACAAAGTCTTTGTCCGAGTATAGCCAAAGTCCTTACTAGTACTAACGTAATCACCAATATTGCAGTACAACAGCAAACAAAAAGCTGTACCTCATGTGATGATGTTTGTTTGTAAAGAGCTCCATTCTGGGAAGTTAAGGTAGGGCCTGTATGCATTAAAACAGTTGGGAGAGATTAAATTGATGCTGCAACAACCATCTGTCATGCAGTATTTGTTTTCATGAGTAAGCGAATAGTAGCAATACATTGGATGGAAGCGTTTTTGTTTCTTTTATAGGGAGTTAAATTGCTAGTGTCGACAGGATATTAGGAAGACTGTGAATTGAATCTTGTGGTAAGAAGATATTAGCTAGCAAGGTGTCATGACTTTTGATCTTACAACAGTCGCTAGAAATAAATTGGATGACTCTAATGCATCTTGCTTAACTATTATACCAGCATTTTGTTCTGATGTCTGCTGCTTTAGTTTCTTCGCCTTTTTTCCGCTGTCCAATCAGTAAGAGCATAATTAAACTTTTTTTCACATTGATGGCAAGAGAACGTTGACAGCAATTTTGCCTTATTGTTGATGACCTGGTTTCTTTTTAGATTTTCACATTCTTAGCAAACCAGTTAAGTTGGATTAGCTAGAAGCTAGATAGAAAAAATCCAAAACCGAGTAAAACAGTAGTTCAGTTAAACTGTTGAGATCCTCTCTGTGACGTATCCTATCCAAGTGGACAGTTTAGTTGGTTTCCTTTTGTAAGTTGACACTGTTAGCAAAGTTTTGTAATTCCCAGTTTACTTGGTGAATAACCTGAATTTATGATGCAGTAGATTATACGATGAAATAAATTACTCCTTCCGTCTGCTTTATATAGGCGGAGATGGGTTTTCAGTGCTAGTCAAGATTCAAGTGTCTGTTGGATTGTAAGGAAAAGTTTCTTGCATTAATAGATGTTAATTTTCAGTAGGAGAGTCATTTTTGTTACTCTGCCCAGTCGGTTACATAAAGAACAGAAGTTTTTATACATGGATTGGGAAAAAACCCTCTTCTAAAAAATATTGTTAGGTGATGAACATAAACTTGAAACTGTGGGGGAATTAGATGATATTAAAAAGTTAATACGGCACTTTGTTCTTCCTCCTTGATCATGAAGCATTTAAACGAGACGTGAGATCTAGGAAAGCGGCTTCTTTGCATGGAATTGTCAGAGCTCCCATTGGATGATCGAACCCAAATTCTTCTTCAGCGCGACTAAGTAGAATCTGGAATGAAGGATGGTTCAAGTAAGAAACAGGAACCACAAATCTTTTCATTTCTGTCTCTCCCACGTAAACAGCACAGTGGCCTTTTGGAACCGGTGATGTAGTGGATAACTGGTTTCGTGTAAGAAAAGATTGTAATCTGACAATCTGCTTGGATTGAGGAATCATTGAACGCAAACGAATACCCATGGTTATTCTTGAAGCAAAAAAGAGGGGATCGGAAATATCAAGAGATTGGTAGTCCAAAAACTGAAAGCTATGACACTTTGGAGAATTACAGGTTTAGAATGGGAGATGAGTGGGTTGGTTCAAGTGTGTCCTGTATTTATAAGGTGAGACTATGACCTTCTTTGTCCTCCTGATGTTTGAAAACAGTGGCAGTCCAGTAAGGCTAAGGGACCTACCTTCTTCAATGACCACATGGCAATGCTCATTGGCCATCTCACATCCCATCCATTTGATGAGCATAGTAGTCCTCCCACTTGTACGAATGAAGTCATATAGTTTGATATGAAAACGAGTACCTTTGAAACGAAGGTACCATGCATGAACAAGAAGACGGACTAAAAACAAGTACATGTGATATTGTTATATTTTTCAACTAAAAAAAAAAAAGAAAAATATATATTATGACCTCAAAATTTTCAATGATTTTGAAACAGAAAAAGAAGAAGAAAACATTTGCCAATGAGTAATAACTGAATGTATGCATCTGTCCAACATAGAATGCTTGTTTGTCTCATCTTACAATTCTATGATAATGGATGATATTTGATGACATTTGTAGATGGAATGCTGATCGATTATCTCTGTATATCGGCTGGCAAGGTTGATTATTATTATCCTTGTAGAGATAGAGTCTCTAGACTGTGCAAGGAATTCATGTATTAATTTAATTGGTTATTGCACCATGTCTAAATGTCGTCGTTTACTAGATCTTTTGGTTCTATTGTTTCGTACTTTATCTCCCAGTTGGTAATATAGTATAGTGGTTATTGTTGCCCTGTTTACTGGATTCTTGGAATAGTTTTGTTCCAAAATGGTTTTAGCAAGCAATCTTTTTTATCAGGTTAAAGGGACTCAAATCATGGAAACTGTCCACACAATATGTTGTTTAGACCATCCATTTGCTTCTGCAAGAGCAAAAACAGTAGGTCTCAGAATGGCTCATTACTTTGGGCGAGAGTACACCCATTCCTGGCTTCCCAATACTGTATCAGTAAGAGGAGGGACCGAGGCTTCTTCCATATCCTCATATATATACTTCAGACGCCATAACCCAAAAATCTATCACTGTGATCCAAATCTACCAAGAGATCTAAATTGAAATCATGTGATGACTTTGAGGGTCTATGCCATTTTTGGATCTAAATTGAAATCATGTGATGACTTTGAGGGTCTATGCCATTTTTGGATCACAATGGCCACTGGTGTGTGTTTGTTCACCGGGAAAGTTTTGGTCCATTCTCATTTCCTGGCCTAGTTATTTTTTTTTTTTTTTTTTTGAAACTGATTAGTGACTGATTTTTTTCATACATACGTTCCAGTTAATTGCTGAGACTTCCAGTTTTGAGGCTGAGATTTAGATTTAAACAGCAGTGAACTGTAAACATAATAATCAAATGCAGGGAAAAATCTAAGTTGGTTAAATGTTTACATCTGACAAAACGTCAGGGTTAGTCTAGAACTGAAACAGAACTCTTGAATAAACTCCACCACCTAGAAAAAGATTCTGTATACACCAAGATTTTCTGACATGAAATCTGCTTAGATTGTTGCGTCACCTTACAGTACTTTATTATTGGAAAATTGCAAGAGACAAATTTTTATGCAGTCATTTTTTTTTCTTTTTCTTTTTTTTAAGCCTTTTTATGCTTGGTTTGTAATACTGTAATCTTGCATCACATGTTCATGAATTAACTTACCAGATTATACAAATTAAGCAGCCACAAGAAAGTCTGTTTTAATTAAATCTATGAAATTTTCTCCTTTTAGTGAAATTTTGATTCAAAAAGATAAAATTTTAAAATAACGCCTCATGTTCGAGACTTGTACAAGTATAACCCTTAAACCCGGGAAAGTGTGCTAAAACATTTAGATAGAGGGCATGATTAAGATAGCTACGTACAGGTGTACAGCTGCTTATCCTTTTGGTTACTTAATTAAGTACATTCCTCACATTTTGCAATATAAGTTCAAGAAACTCTGAAGTTGCAATGATCTTTATGCTAAAACCACAATAGATCAAGATTTTGTAACTTTGTATTAATGATGCGAAACATTTTTTTTTTTTTACATTGGTTATTGGAAATTAAACAACCCTCTGTCTAGAAAATCAATTCCTAAATCTAGCTAAATGCTAAAACTATTTGGTTAATTCGTCTCGCTGCATGGTTTTGTTCTTCTCGTTTCACGAAGCATTCAACTGGGAAGTCAGATTTAAGAATGTTGCTTCCTTGCAAGGGATTGTGATGCCCCCCATTGGATGATCAAATCCAAACTCTTCCTCAGCATGATGTAGTAAATCTTGGAACGAAGGGTGGTTCAAGGTAGATACAGGAACAACGAACCTTTTCTTTTCAAAATCTCCCACGTAGACAGCACAGTGCCCTTTCGGAACATCTACTACTTGGCTCCGAGTAAGAAGAGATTGTAACTTTAGAATCTGCTTGGATTGACAAACAATTGAACGTAATCGAATACCCATTATTGAGGTGAATAGAATGAAAAAGAGATCTCAAGAAGTGGATCGCTGGAAGTAAGCTGAAAGCTCAAACAATTGGAATGAGGAGATGAAGACTTGAAGTTGAAGATGGACGATTCCAACTAAATGTGTATTTATAAAGCGTTGTCGTTTCAAGTGGACTTGCGTGCATTAAAAACACGCGGCAGTCAGGACCTACCAAAATTTAATTATCACATGGCTTTGCTCATGCAACTAACATATAAACCTCTCTAGCTAATCCAATGCATGGTTATGCAGCCCACACTCCCCACTTGTAGCTAACACAGAAAAACTTGGCCATGTGATACTGTTAGTTCTCAACAATCAGAAAAGGAAGATGACATATTTCTGAACCTACTTCCAAAATAGTGAGGAAAGAAATGATTGAAACAGAATAATAATGGCATCATTTTTTGCCTGCTACGTCCTCTCCCTTGTCATATCATATAAAACTAATAAGACTGGTCATGAAAGGCAGCATAATTTAGTAGCAGATTCTCCTGTCTAGCATGTTAATTTCTTGATTTTCTTTATGTGTTCTTAACAAACTGTCCATTTCTGTGCAGGTCCGTCCATATGTTTAAGTTGTTGAGATGCAATTGGTGTATATCTTAACAACGAATATATCTAGATTATTCATTTGGACAAGCTACTACTTATGCTGGTACAAGGACATTAAAGCCAATCCTGTTATCCCATTTGACTTCCATACTAAAAAGTTTATATAAGGGTCCATTTATATGGCATTTTCAAATTTTGATACCAAACCACTGTTCCAGCATACACGATTAAGCATTTCAGTTTTTAGTCAAGAAGATACTTAGGTTTGGTCAGCATTAAGTTCTGGTCTAACCGTGTTCACAACGTAGGAAGGAAGAACGTACATACCATCTTATCTTTCAAATTGGGTCTAATTATGAATGCTCTTTATTAACTTATGAACGTACGCGAAGAAAATTCGTTAAGAAGTTGTTGGCTATGGTTTAATTTTAGACGTTTGAAAATTACAAGCACCGAACTAGATGTGAGATACCTAGCTACAAGAAGACTACAATTGCTTCTCAGTGTAAACTTGACTATCTGTTGCTAGAGTTCATGTAGAACCATATCCCTCCCACACATTGTAATTATAATAATTTCGTTTTGATTAGTAAAATTTTCCTTAAGTTTGGAACATGAAGCATATTGGTTAGTTTGAAAGAACAGGATGATGTATCAAAAGAAGGGTAACTGTTGCATGCCCATATTAGCCAGTGCTGGAATGATGACAGACTCTGACGTTGCGGAGCTTAACTGGAAGGTCTAAGCTCATCAGGTAATTAAAAGCAACAAGGTATATCAAGATTCTATGATGTTTATATTTTTTTATGCAAAGATTCTATAAGGTTCCACCTATTTGCCACCTACATTTTTCCTATTTGCCACCCTTATTAGAATTTTTATAATAATTTACTTTTTAATTCTATTTTTCCTAATTACCACCCGCAAAAGTAAAATCAAATTTGACTATAACTAATTAATCTTCTTCTCCACTAACATCCGTTTTCATCAAAAACCCATTACAAGATGTTACTTAACACTAGGTTAAGATTTCTGTTTAATTAAATTAGTGCATCATTATATTGGATCGAAGTGACAAATGGCACGGTTGATGAATTCTTGGAGAAAGAAGACGAAGTTGAAGTCTGCTGTGGCCACTGCCACCTTAATTTTGTTTAAATTAGTACTAATGGATCTGAAAGAATACGAACAAAGGCATTAAAAATAATCTTCATTGCCTGCTTCCCACTTCCCCATCCAAAGCAATACCACACTTCTCCATACAAAGCAATACCTTAAATTGTGGAGGAAAGAGCGGTACTAGGAAATCTGATTTTAGTTTTTAAAAATACGAAAATCAAGTCGACCCAAACTGGACGACTGGTTGTTTATCACCAGAACAAACAAAATCAAATTTTAACATGATTTTTTATATGCAATCACTGATTCAAATATTATAATTAGGTTTATTTTCACTACTCTTCTTTTTAGGTATCATTTTGATATAAAATCAAATTTAGAAGAAAAAATTATACAAAATATGAGTGAAGGTGGTGATTGGAAGAGAAGGGGCCAAATGCCGGTGATGTAATTTGGGGTTTTCAAAAAAATAATTAGTTATTAGGATTTGTTTTATTGTTGGGTGTAAATAAATAGTCAAGAAGTGGTATTTAGGGTATATGAAAAAACATATGGGTGGCAAATAGGATAAGTGAGGGTGGCAATTAATGATGGTGGCAAATAGGAAAAGTGTGGTGGCAAATAGGTAAACCTTCTATAATGTAAATAAGTGGATTTATGGAAGTAGAATTATTGTATTAAATGATTCTTTAAATGGGAGAGTCTTTACTAACTCTACACAATCAATTAAAGAAAAATAAACAAAGTTTTTTACATGGGTTGCATTGGAAGCAACCCTCTATCTCAATATATTCCTATTTGCAAGTGCTTAGATTATCAGGTTCGTGCTCCTTCCTCTTTCATGATGCATTCAACTGTGACGTAAATTCTATGAAAGTAGCTTCTTTGCAGGGTATTGTGAGACCTCCCATCGGATGATCGAAACCGAACTCTTCCTCTGCACGACTTAGTAAGTCTTGGAAAGTGGGATGATTCAAGTAACATACTGGAACGATGAACCTCTTCTTTCAATGTCTCCGACATAAACAGCACAACACCCTTTAGGTACATCTGTTAATGATGCTGGTCGAGTGATAAGAGATTGTAGTTTGAGAATTTTCTTTGATTGCGAAACCATTGAGCGGAAACGGTTACCCATTGTTGAAGTGAAGAGAAGGAAAAAGTGATTTTAAAAATGGCTTCTCTAAAAGAAAGCTGAAAGCTGTATGAGTTCGAATTGAGTTAGATTTTAATTCGTAGATGGCTATGACTAAGAGTAACTTAGCTCTATTTATAGAGTTTGAGATAGTGTTAGGTTCTCTAGTTGCCCTTTCAAGTGGATTTTCTGCGCAATCAGGTTAGTTTCCGGACCTACCTGCATATTAGGCACATGGCTTTGTACATTCAATCCAACAAGAATCTGTCCGGCACTCTCTTGCATTCATCCTATCCAGAGCTGCAGTCCACAATCCCACTTGTGGCCGTGAAGGCAAAATCTGAATAATAAGCAAAATCTAGTCCATGACTCCATGTGAAAACTGATACCTTATGTTTCAACAATCAGAAAATGAGTGCCCAAAACAAAATGAAACTGACTAATTGTTGCATGTAGAAATGGCATAGCCGCATATATAGTGACATGATTATTGCCGACATGCATGGCTTATTATGAATTTCCTAATCTACTATATAATTGCTTGTTTTCTGCTCACGGAGATCTTTCCCCGTCATCGAAAGGATTGGTCATCATCCATACATGAAAATATAGCAATACATTTTCCCAAAATCTCCTGTTAGATTCTTGTTTCTCTTCTTTCATTTTTCATATGAATGGTCATAACGAGTTGTCCATTTTTTAGGTAGGCATGCAGGTCTACTTTGAGGTTGACCAAACACGGCGTGGGTCCATATTCTTGAGCCATTGAGAGTTTTCTAGATCATCCACAATATTCTAGATCATTCACGGTTGAGTTTTTGAATTTTCTAGATCATCCACAATAATGTCATATAATACAAGCTAAGAAAACAAAATGGGCGTTAAGTAGCCCAAAGAACTTCCTGAGAAGCAGAAAAATGAAAAGCATGTTTTGAGTTGCATGCATGCATGCGTAGCTAGTTCTAACTTGAACTCCTTTCAAGCGTTATACAAGAAGGAGCACAGACTCACACACTTTAAACGCTCATACTGTAATCATAATATCCGTACACACGCCTTTAACAACATGAGTTTTAGTTTGTGGAAGAAGAAGCTATTGGAAAGCATGACCCTAACTCACTAAGGGCGTTTCTATTGAATCGTATACGCTATAAAAACGAGAGAATTGAGCAAGTACAGACATCTCATAGCTAGAGACGAGTGTAAAATGGCATATACGGTGAAAAGGAATTTCTTACTGCATTTGTGGGCAATCTTCGGGATTCTCATGCTCATGTGGCTCACTATTTCGGTAGAGGCGCTTCCCTTTCCGTTTCCCCCAAACCAAAAAAAGTGAAGTGCAATTTAATCCAGTATATCTGATGCTACTTGATATGGCAATTTTGCCCAGTGCTGTGTCCCACTGCCTGTTTAATGGACTGTGCCACCTGCAAACCTGTTTGTAGTAAGTACTAGTGTTTATTTAATAAAAACTATTGTTTTTCTTTGCAAACATAAACTTACATTTGCATGTTTAGTTACTAAAAGTTTTGTTGTTTGACATATATTTCTTTTCTGTTGTGATTCAAACTAGGCTGTGATTACCCAGGCGCTGTGTGTCAGGACCCACGGTTTGTTGGTGGAGACGGAATCACCTTCTACTTCCATGGCAAGAAAAACCAAGATTTTTGTTTAGTCTCTGATGGAAACTTGCACATCAATGGTCATTTCATTGGAAAGAGAAATCCGAAAATGAAGCGAGATTTCACTTGGGTTCAATCCATTGGCATCCTCTTTAAAAACCACCAATTTCTTGTGGGTGCTAAAAGAACATCTAAATGGGAAGAAAACGTTGATCACCTAGAATTGTCATTTGATGGTAAATCTATCTATCTTCCGCACAATGAAGGTGCAAAATGGCAATCAACAAAGAGACAAAATGTTATGGTTACTCGTACTAGTAATACAAACGGCGTTACTGTAGAAGTTGCTGGGAATTTCAAAGTCACAGCAGTTGTGGTTCCAATTAGTGCGGAAGAATCAAGAATCCATGGTTATGATATTACTGATGAAGATTGTTTTGCTCATTTGGAACTCAGCTTCAAATTCTATAGATTATCGGATAAAGTAGACGGTGTTTTAGGTCAGACTTATAGGAGCAACTATGTTAGTAAGGTGAAGATGGGAGTAACAATGCCAGTTATGGGAGGCCATCACAAATATGTATCTTCTCACCTCTTTGCTTCTGATTGTGCTGTTTCTCAATTTCATGGACATCGAATGATGCTTGGAATTGGTAGTAATGATTCAGCTGCCGAGTATCCAGCCTTGAAATGCAGCAGCGGAATCCACGGGAATGGGGTTGTTTGCAAGAAATAGAGAAAGTATTGAAGGAGCGGCCGAGCGGGAATAAGAAATTAGGACAATAAGGTGCAAGGCGTTAGGCCCATATGTTGCAATGTAATTTCCATGTTGTTTTTTGCTTTTGATAGCTAGGAAGTTGAAGTTCCCTTGTTGTTAACTAGAATTATCCGTGTCATAACGACACTGATTTTATCTCTTATCAAATTATATTCTGGATTACTGAAAATTTAGATGATTGAAAATGCAAACATTGAACGACTCATTATGAGGAAGATGTGGTTGGCTGAGGCAAAAACAACCACACCCTTTAAATAATTATTTTCCCTTGCACGTACGGCCGTTATTGCAATCAAGGATCGTCACGGAATAGTTGAACCTAGCCATTGTCTCCTTCTTTGATCGTTTAAATTTAATTATAGAGTATAGCGATTAAGAACGGCTGATATGGCGCTAGTGCTAGTGGAGCTAGTTTTGATGAGATATTTTCAATATTTTTTTTTTTGTGATGAGATAATGCATGATCAAGTGCCTAGCAGAGTATTTGTAGGAAGTTTTGCGTTTAGTGGCATGTAAAGTACGTGAAGGGACGAAGATGTAGCGCGTTTGTAACGGTTAGTTTCTGTTTGGTGTTTTATGAGTCGGGAATCTTTTACTCTAGGCGGTTGACATGCAAATGCAATCAGTAACTAATTATGTCCAAAATTGAGTTATAGTTAAACCTCTATAATTTAATAGCATTGAGACCACTATATTTTAGTAATTTAATTTAAAGAGAATTAAATTATCGATAAATTAATAATTTATTATTTTAAAGATAAATTAATAATATATTAATTCAGAGAATATTTCCTATTGGCAAGGTCAATAAATTGAATTTGACTCATTTAATTTCCTGGCACTTTTAAGGGCGACCTAAAAGAATTAGGGGCGACACTAAAAAAAAAAAAGTCACCCAAACGTAAATCTAAGCTACCCTTTATCTTCGATTTTCTCGAAATGGCCAATATGCCCTTATATAATGTTAGCCAACACCATAATCGGTAGGTTTAAGGTGAATCCAGTAGGTTAAATTGAAACTATACTTACCGATTATTGTGTAGATACTTGGCTAATAATCCCTTTTATAATCTAGCTTATCCAACTTGTAAGACTACCGATTATAAAGAGCCCCATATTCAACCTTGGCCAAATTCCATAGGTTTTCAGGGGTGCAGAGCGAACCATAACCACTTGGCTTGAGCTGTGGATGTAGCCATAATCGGAAACCTAATAGGTTACATACTTTACCGATTATAAGTTACCCCAAAATGAGTTTTTCTAAAATCCTTCACGTAATGAATTTTGAAATCTACCATAACCGAGGGGTATATAATTATATAACCCACCGATTATAACGAGCCCAGATCCAACCTTTGCCATATTTCATAGGTTTTGAGGTACCACGACCGGCCATAACCACTTGGTTATTGATTTGGATGTAGCCATAATCGTAAGCCAAATAGGTTCCAAAACCTACCTATTATAGGTTGCCCTAAAATGAGTTTTTTCAAAAAATCCTTCATGTGATGAATTTTGAAATATACCATAATCCAGAGTTAACAACTTAACAACTCTACCGATTATAAGGAGCCCTGCAGATCGAACCTTGCCAAATTCCATAGGTTTGGGTGTCAGAGCCATGCATAACCATGTGGTTCGTGATTTGGATGTAGCCATAATCGTAAGCCAAATAGGTTCCAAAACCTACCGATTATAGGTTGCCCCAGAATGAGTTTTTTCAAAAATCCTTTATGTGATGAATTTTGAAATATACCATAATCGGTAGAGTTAACAACTTAACAACCTACCGATTATAAGGAGCCCCAGATCGAACCCTTGCCAAATTCCATAGGTTTGGAGTGTACAGAGTCGGGCATAACCATGTGGTTCGTGATTTGGATGTAGCCATAATCGGACGTCGAATTGGTTCTAAAACCTACCGATTATAGGTTGCCCCAAAATGAGTTTTTTCAAAAATCCTTCATGTGATGAATTTTGAAATATACCATAATCGGTAGTCTATCCAACTTAACAACCTACCGATTATAGGCCAAATAGGTTCCACAACCTACCATTATAGGTTGCCCCAAATTCAAATTTTGAAAGCTACAATACCTAGATATTCTAACTAAAATACCTACCGATTATTGGTTTCTCCACATTCAACCTTCGTCAAATTAGCCTGGCATTTTAAACCAAATTTCGAAATAGCATTGGAGTTTTTGGGAAAAAGAAAAAGAGAGCTGGAACCTTAACCTATATAAAGAAACTCATATCTATCACCCCACCACACCAAACTCTTTCCTCTCTTGATTCTAATTTTGAAAACCAAAAACATGGATATTTGTTTTGCCGAAGAAGAAGATTGTGCTATTTATAGAGCGTGGGTTGTGGTAATCTGCCATGATCGTGTTCACAAGCTCCACAAACTGAATCAAGAAAGCAGTTATGGAACCGTATTCTAATGGTATTTAAGATGAGAAAAGAAGGCGGTCGACAAGGAGATTGACAAACTTGAAGATGAAGAACGATTTGTTAGGGACGCTTTTTCTTGGTGGACGTATGAAAAACGAGTAAGTATCTTTATAAATCCAACTCACATTAACATAAGTTAGTACTAACTCGTTACTCATTCGTAATTTCAGAGAAATCTTGCTGATCATCGGTATATGGACCTCTACGGGAAACGATTTGAACATGAAGGATGTTACAAGATCAAGAGGGACAATTTCTGTGGTGTTTGGAGGTTATGATCTTTTTTAATACTTTTATGGTCAATTAGGAGTATGGATTTAGGTGCTTTTGACGAAATTGTAAGGTTAAGGTCGCTTGAACTTTATGTAATGGATGTAATCGGAGGATTATTAATATAAAACCTTTCCGATTATAAAGAAACAGAAGCGTATTTTGTTAAACAAACTACCGATTAAAATATTCGGTTATCTTATGTGTCAACTTTGTTTCCGATTATGGTGTTATTTGGTTCCGTGAAACATAAGTTCTTTCACACAAAATAATCGATATTAACAAAAACTAAACATACCGATTCATTTCATTCGGAAGTCAAGGTGAAAATTTACCTTCCGATTATGGTGTTGTTTGGTTCCGTAAACCATTGTTGTTTTTGGTAGAATAATCGGAAATTAACAAAACCTAAAACTACCGATTCATAATATGCGGAAGTCAAGGTGCAAAATTACCTCCCGATTATGGTGTTGTTTGGTTCCAGAAAACAAAGTTTTTTTACATAGAATAGTCGGAAGGAACATAACAAATAAACCTACCGATTATTATTATTCAAAGTGAAGGTGCACAATTCCCTTCCGATTGTGGTGTTGTTTGGATACGTAAGACAAGTTTTCTTTACATGATAATCGGAAGGAAAAGTATATTAGCAATCTTCCGATTCTCGACAAAATATTTTGCAAAATCCTCAAGACCTGTAGGTTAATAACGTATAATGTTACCGATTCTCGACTAAAAATGCAACATCCCCTGCAATGGGGAGGTTCATATATAAACTTATCTTCCGATTGTGTTCCAAAATTCAACACTTCCATGTCTCTTCATGTGATTCGCTTGCGAGTCATCGTTAAATGCATAAACATAGCAACATAACCATTCATAATCCATAAACATAACGTAACAACTAATAATCGACACAAACTTTGAACCCATATAATCCGACATAATCCAACATAAACAAAGTTATCCATAAAGTTAACGAAAAACATCCAGTTTACAACATCGAAAGTTTACTTGTACCTTTTTGCTTGGATTTTGCGACCTTTACCACCTCTACGACTTGGACCAACATCATCATTGATTTCATCAACTTGAGTGCTCGATGACGCCCGAGTTCTTTTGGTCACCTTGGTTGTAGGTTTCTTTTGCACTTTTTCCCCAAACTTAGATGCATACTCCTCATTGTCAACGTTATCAATCAACTATTGGTGTTTTTTTATCTTCTCAAGTGTCACAAAGCTCTCCGGACTTTATGCAATTAGTGCACCATTTGGACAAACGCTTGAACCTGCTCATCTGTTTTAAATCATAGCATACCATCAAACGGTTATTACTCTATTTTGACCCATAATATTAAACTAAATTAACAAAACAATACGTACCAATCTATCAAAACCCTTGTTTTTCATTGAGGATACTCTTGTACGTAAGTCGGATTTGGTTTAAGATCACGGATTACACGAATATGAGAAACATTGGCAGTACCAATCCATATAGTTGGGAGCATTTTCAAAACCTTGGTTGGCTGCCCTTCCTTGGTTGATCAAGTAATCGCCCTTCTATCCCAATGGAATTTACAGATGGTGCACCCTTGTAAACCACCGTGATAGAATCTTTTCAGCTTCTCTTTCTTCTTGAGCACCACTAGGTTGTCCTACTTCTTCGGGTGCTTCTAGTTCAATTTCTGGTTGTGATGGTGGAGCACTTGGTTGAACACCTTCTTGGATTGGTTGTGATTGAGGGGCACTTGGTTGAACACCTTCTTGGATTGGTTGTGATTGAGAGGCACTTGGTTGAACACCTTCTTGAACCGGTTCTGATTGAGGGGCACTAGGTTGAACAACTTCTTGGCTTACTTGTTGAGTTCCATCTTGAGCACTTGAAGCCTTTTAGGCACCTAGCTCCTTGCACTAGTCGTCGGCCTTCCGACGCCTTTTCCTTCCTTGCACTAGGTGAGACAATTGCATCATCCATTTTTTTACCTCGCCTATCCCTAAACAACAAAATAAAGTACAACAGGTTATTAAACTATATATTCTATTGGTTGAGTAAACCAAATGCCTCCGATTACACTCCAATCGTAAATATCGGGCTTCACCTAAAGCTACCGAATACGCATAATCGGAAATAAAATAAAATTTTTGGTGTTCGAATGTGTTTATCTACACACAATAATCTAATCTATATTTGAACATAACCCTCCGAATACTAATAATCGAACGTCAGTAAACAGTCCACCCTTCCGAATGCATCACAATCGAAATCCTCACAAAACTAATGTCTACCGAATATGCATCACTTTGTGTCCATAAATTACTCAAGTGGTTCAGCCTAAACAATCGGAAGGAAATTACAAAAGATATCACACGATTATTGCGCTCTAATACTTGTTCTTCCCTAGTATATTCAAGGCAAAACACAATTAACTTTCGATTATGATCGATTTAGGCCTCGTAATGAAAAACGTTCTATAATCGGTAGGCAACCTAAATATTTACCACCCGAATATGACAAATGTTCTCGTGAAATGAAGAATTTGGCCGCAATCGTAAGTTTAAAACAATACCTAACCTACCGAATCTGGGTAATAACCAAAACCCTAAAAAACAACAACATGGATTCGTCGAATCAAGCAATATAAACCAAGAAAATGGTAGAATCTTACCTAATCGGCGCCATTTCAAGTTGCCCGAGAGTTTGGCTATCGCATCGCCTCATCAAGGACTTCATCTTCTTCGTGTTCTTCTGTTCCGGAGTTAAAACCACTTTATTACGGGATTGCAATCCAATATTTGATCCTCACCGCGCACTACGTTTTTGGTTCGAGCTTTCTTAGGTTCCTTTTCTTTCATCTTTATAGAGAATAATCGACGATGATTCGATTCGACGATGTATAGCGAGGAGAGGGGGAGAGTTTTCCTATCTGCAATCGGAAGGAAAGAGGAGAAGAGGAGTTGAAGTTGAAATGAAAATGAAATGAATTTGAATTTAGTTCGACTTTGGTTTTATCTGTCAAACGGTTATTAATCGGTAGGTAATACCACCTCGTTAGCTACCGATTGTTCAGTAGCCCAAAATCGGTAGAGGGGGGTACTTATAACCCAACGATTATTGGAAGCCCCAAATTGAGCATTGGCCAAATTCCCTAGGTTTTGAGGGGTGCAGAGCCGACCATAATTTGAAAATTGAAATCTACCATAATCGGTAGGAATTGTTACTTTTACCATCCGATTATGGGAAGCCCTAACCGGTAGTTTGGACATTTTTTTATTCGTCCCGATTATATAGGAGCCCCAAATTTCACCATTGCAAAATTCAAAAGATTTGTTATTTCTATACTTTAACAATCGGTAGTCTAGTGAGGTTATTTTTCCTACCGATTATTATAGAATCAAGATACGCGTTAGGCACAGAATCAATATTAATCGGTAGTATAATATAGTTACTAATCTTCCGATTGCCGTATAATAATCGGGCACTAAATATCTTCCGATTGTGTAAGGGCATTAACGTATTCTCCGCGTTTTGGACATCCCTTAACGGTGTATATGGGTTGGGAATAAAAAAGTCGCCCCTAATTCTTTTGGGGTCGCCCCCAAAAGTGCCAGGTTTAATTTGAAGGATTTGGAATTTGAAGTACTCTTCTTTTTTTTTTTTTTAATAGGAAAGATAAAATTTTATTGAATAAATAAATCATAACATCCATCTCTTCTCTAACAAGAGTTTTAAACCAACCGAGAAAAGAAGAAACCATAGTTGAGCTTGTTCTGGCTTTTTTTGCCAAACAATTAGAAACCTCATTTGACTCTCTACGCACATAAGTGCACTTCCAAGACTGAAAATTCCCTAATAGAGTTTTACAATCACTGATAATATTATTATTTGTCCATTTTACAGAGCCCCTGGCCCCATTAATAGCTTTCACCACATTCGAACAATCTCCTTCCAAGTGAAGTCATTGAACATTAGCTCCTTGCGCCATTTTTATTCCTTGCAGGTCGTGAGCTTCGCCGCTCTTAAGTCTCTGCTATCCCGAAATGCTGCAACCGCACCTCCACATGCTCCTGTTGCAGAACATAGTCAGACCAATACCCATATGCTTATTCTGCTTGAAAAATGACCCATCAAAGTTAATTTTAACAAACCATTCTTCTCGGTTGCAATGAGATCTATTTATATCTCGTAGTTGTATTAGGTGAAACAGTTCTAAGATTTTGAGAACTACTTACCCAGTCTGAGATATCTCTATTGATAGTATTCACAGCGTTCACAATATTAACACTTGCATTATCAAGTACCACAGTACATCTAAGTTTCCAAATGTGCCATAGAGTAAAACTGACAAACCTGATACAAGTAGCTGATACTTGAACTGCCATTGTTATTACTATTTAACCAATCAGAGAGCAATTCATTAATCTGTTTACCATTAACTAGACCTACATAATTAGGATCAGTAGCTGTCAACACATTTCTAGAGATTGGACAATCAAATAAAAAGTGGTTAACAGTTTCAGCACAAAAATCACACAAAGGACAAGTATTAGTCACATTCGAGGCATATCAAGCTAATTTGCTTCTAACAAATGATTATCTTGAAACACATTTCCACAGAAATGATTGATTTTATGTGGTATATCCATTTTCTAAAACTTCTTCCAGGGGAAAACAACAGACTCATGACCATAAAGATTATCCATGATAGCTCTATAGGCAGTTTTGACACTAAACAATCCATTATAAGAGGGTCTCCATCTTAATATGTCTCTGCCTACATTTGGTATTCTTATATCACAGATATCCTTGACAGTATCATCATCAAATAACAATTTTAACATATCAACATTCCATTTACCTTCAACATGCAAGATAAGCTGGTCAACAGTTTTCAAATTTGCAGAAGCAAAAGAAGAATCAAGCAGTTCAGTTCTATTTGGCACCCATCTATCCTTCCAAATCTCTATAGATTTACCATCCCCCACCTCCCAGCAATAATGTTTCCTAATGAATTCTAACCCTCTACAAACCCCTTTCCAAACCCAAGAAATTTGCTCCTCCCTAACATCATGGAGAGGGTTACTATCTGGAAAGTACTTATGTTAAAAAATCTTGACCCATAGGGCATCGTGTTCACAAAACTCTCCATGCAAGTTTTGCTAGCAAGGCAGTGTTGAGATACTCAGTTTTATTTATATTTATTATACCTCCTAAGACTATTGGTTTTGTGACATTATCCCAATTCCTAAGAGTAATTCCTCTAGTATTGCCTTTTTTGTTCCAAAAAAACCTTCTCTGAATACCATGTCAACTTTTTAGGCATAGGAAAAATAGCTAAGTGGTGTGAAGCTAAGGACCCTAGATTGGATTGAATTAGAACAGTCCTACCAGATTGATTGACATACTTGCCTTTCCAGTTTGATAAGTTCCTATCAAAAGTCTCAAATAAGTGACTGAAAGTTTCCATTTTCTTTCTATGTATAAGAAGAAGGACACCTAAGTATTTGTCTTGTAGTCCTAACTTCTTGATGTTCAAAATGTTCACTATCTGGGATTTAGTTGTTGGATCAGTTTTAGGACTAAAGGCAATACCTAATTTCTCAAAGTTTATGGCTTGTCCTGAGAACTTACTGAACATATTAAGAATCTCATCCAGATTCCTAGAACCTTTCACATTGGCTATAGCAAAAATCAACAAATCATCAGCAAAAAAATAGATGGCTCACAGAGGGAGCATATTTTGTCACTTTTATCCCCTGTATATCATTTGTAGACCCAACCTTAATAAGAAATTTTGATAAGATATCCATACATATTATAAATAGATAGGGTGACAAGGGGTCCCCTGTCTGAGACCCCTTGTAGGGTAATAGACCTCACCTGGAGCACCATCCAAAAGTATTGATGTTGACACAGTTGTCACACATTGCTCAATCAACCTGCACCAATGTTCATGGAAACCAAATTTTCTCAAAATATTAATAATAAACTGCCATTCTATCCTGTCAAAAGCCTTAGACATATCTAACTTAATATCCATTAGCCTTGACTTGTTCCTATTCTTTCTCATAGTATCTACCATTTGATGAGCTATCACAATATTATCTGTAATTTGCCTAGACGAAAGATAGGCAGCTTGATAGGGACTAATAAACTTGTCCATGACAGTCTTAAGCCTATTAGCGAAGATTTTTGAGATAATTTTATAACTTACATTGCTTAAACTAATAGGCCTAAAGTCTGAAGCAGTTTTCGGAGAGCTATTCTTCGGGATAAGAGACACAAAGTTATGATTCATTTGTTTAAGCAAATATCCTGAGCTAAAAAAACTTTTGACCATAGAAACAGTGTCTTTTCCAACTGTATCCCACATATGTTGGTAAAACCCAGGTGGATACCCATCTGGACTAGGGCTAGTCTATGGCTGTATTTGCCACACAGTATTCTTAACTTCCTCATCAGTAGGTATGCTAATAAGAAAGTCATTCTCAATATCAGAGATGCAAGGTTGGAGCACATCTAAGAAAGTAGAATCACTAGGAGGATTAGTAGTTCTACTGATTTTCCTAAAATGGTCTCTAAGTTCAGTGGCAATCATATTTCTATCAGTCAACCAAACACCAATATTACTTTGCAGACAATCAATCTGAGTTCTCTTCTTCCTAAACTTCACTTTATCATGGAAATACCTGGTATTTTTGTCATCAAATTTCAAGATATTTTCTTTAGCTCTTTGCATATAATAATCTTTTTTAACACTATACCAATACTTAAGAGATTCTTCTAAGCTAGCAAGATTCTCAGAAGTATCAGCACTGTTCATATTTAGATTTATAGCTTCTATTTGTTTTTGAATATCATTAATTTGACTCTGAAAATTACCAAAACAATTCTGATTCCATTGAATCAAAGTAAGTTTCACATTTTTCAGACATTTAACATGCTTAAAAGCATTGGACCCTTGCACACCAGCAAACCAATTTTCAGCAATCACCTCCTTACAAGTATTATTACTCAACCAACAACGATTAAATCTATGAGGTTTCCTGGTAGGGTTATCATCCATACAACTAAGTAGGATGATGGGCACATGGTCACTACCAATATTGGTCAGATGATACACAATAGCATTAGGAAAATAATTTAGCCAATCTATATTAGCTAAGACCCTATCGAGTTTTTCCAGAATGAGAGCATCTCCACTTCTATGATCACTCCAGGTATATGGGCTTCCTAAATAGTTCAGGTCACTAAGATCAAGTTGATCCAACCTATACTTTACTTCATCTAACTGACTTTGAGAGATACGGTTGCCACCAACTTTCTCTCTCTGTCTAATAATAAAGTTTATGTCTCCTATTATGACCCAAGGACAATGACATCTAGAATAAAGATTATCTAAATAATTCCATGGATTAACCCAACCTTCATCAGTCACAGCACCATACATACAATTTAACAAAGTGAGACCACTTCAAAAGTCCATATTAACCAACACGGAGATAAAGTTTTTATTCATATCCACTAGGTCAATATGAATGCCATCTTTCCAAAAGAGATATATGCCTGATCGCTGTCGTAAGCGACACAAATATAATTACACTTTCTTACTACTCAAAATATAAATATAGCAAGGGCAAGAAAGGATCGATCCCACAGAGAGGTCTAGGTTGTCAAATTGTTATGGTTTCCTATATAAAACACCGAGGATTTTCTGATTTTATGTAATAAAATAAATATAAAAAAACAAAGAAACAAATAAGCAAACAAATAAGATAGAAGAGATATTGGTTAAGGATTTCGTTTTCATTCACTAACATGCTTTTCACAATAACTAGAATTGATATTTAATCTCAACTTTTATCAAAGACCCTAGAATACCTTGATCGCAAGAATATCCCGCAAATCTCCTCTTGTCATCAACAAACACATTAAAAGATGCGAATATGAATTCTATCTAAAGGAACAACCTAACGTGTAAAAGCACTAATCAAGTTTAATTCCTAGATGCATTAAGTTCTATGAAATCAGGCCAATCAAAGCAATTGAACGTGGAAAGCGCACTAATTCAATTTAACAAAGGTTACGATTCACATATGATCATAAGAATATATCACTACAAACTATAATCATATTATGCTACTTGTATCCAAGGAATATCACTTTTGCGTATAATAAACCCTAAACTAGCAATAGATGTGATTAGAAGTTCTACCAATTTGCAACTTGACAAAACAATCAATCAATCATAAAACAATATTTTCAGAGAATTGCAAACGATAAATATGAGACAAAACTAATATATTGAATCAAAGAATCATGCTTTGTGAAATCCAACTATTCCATAACCAAAAGATAATTAGGTACTCATATTCAAGGAGTTCATCACAAGAAGAAAGAGAAGTTTCATGTTCTAAACCCTAGAATAAAGTAGAAGAGATAATAAAACGTGGTCGATAATAGTTTTGAGAAAAGTCTTCTCTTTTATATGTTTCTCCAACTTCCATAAAGGATACTCCTTCCAAAATTAGGTTTTGTCTTCAAGTCCATTAGATAGAAGCCCGCCAAGTCCACGAGAGAGAGAAACCTGTGTAGAAATTTTGTCCCAAAAACGCTCGCGGAAAATCGGGTTTTATGGCTCTAATTGCCGGAATATATCTCGTGGGCGGCAAAGTCCACCCGGCCACCGGTCAACGGGTCAGGACCGAGTCATCTCGGGTCAACACCGAGTCATGGAGAGTCAGGTCTGGTCAACTCAGTCAGACCATGACTCAGATGTGAGTCAGCTGTGCTTGAGAGCTAACTGGGCCTCGCTGACCGAAAGTTATTTGGTTTGCTGTGCCAAGGCAATTTTTGCAAAGCCAATGCTGTGGTTGCACCAGGATGGTGCATCACCACTTCAATCCCAAATAATGGCTTGCACACTTCCCTTGTAATCTGCAGATGTCGGGTTCCATTCCATCACTAAACTTCAACAGCCAATGGCTCCGGTCTTCCAATGCTCGAACCACCTCCACTCTAGTCAGAGCACCATCTTGCACATTACTAGCACTGAAACAAATCCGCAACTCCACCCGAGCCACTTCCACAGTGCAATACCACCACAAACACCATCCATTTCAAACTTTCCCTTTACGATTCTTAACCTCGTTAGCCTCCTTGACAGCCTATATCTCGTTGCTCAAGATCACCACCACCCTATTTAATCACCAGATCCTCGCTATTTCAACCTCGTAATGCCACATTCCAGCCACACCGTTCATTGCACATCATATTTTCACTTGCAGCTGTGATTCCCCTGCAACTTCTGGCAACACAAACTCAGAACCTCCTCCCTGTAATACTTGACCAAGACTCTTGGTTTAACTCCATTAATATCTGAGTTGCACTCCCACCGCCACACAACAAGTCTCAGCCTCCATCTCCAACTCTGCAAAGAATGCCATGGCTCCAATGTAAAATGCCACAATCACCACACACAAGACAAACCATATCGTAGATTCTAGCCATATCCATCACCAGCTCTACACAACCGCCATCTCCCTCAGAATCTCCGCAGTGGTTCATAATCACCACTACTCACAACCGCCGTAAACTTCATCTACAACCTAGCCACAGCTGCATACTTCCCCGTCCTTCATACAAGCTCACACAAGGTTATCGGACTTTTCCTAACTCAGCCAGCTTTGTAGCTTCCTATAACCTCATCTAGCTCCTGTGACAAGACATTACCACCAATGCTTTCTACCATCACCCATAATAGCCTCATTAGCCAACTCCACCCGCAATTCCATGAACAACATCAACACACAATTTCTACATTGCCACCGCCAATTCCATGTCATAAATTCAGTTGTAACTTCCAGCAGAAACTGAGCACCAAAAAGCCTTCATCTCGCCCCATCTGCAGCTCGACTCCTCTTGCACTGCAATATAACACCGCCATCACCCGTGCTTCAAATTCATTGATCCCGCACTCCAACTCTCACATTCTTGCAGCTCAACATACCCTGTAAATCGATGTTCAACACATTCAATCACAACCCATGATAATCTCCACTGAATTCTTCCCTGTGTCATTCATCTTCTCCGATTCGATAGCAGATCATTTATATCAAAACCCTAGCTCCCGAGATCCCAAATTTCAAATCCAATTCCTTACAATTCCACAAACCACAATTCGGTTTTACGCCAATTGGTTTGTACAAAAACACCTCAACTCATTACTAACAAACCGACCGCACTTCACATACATTCTCAATCATTAAACTCATCTCAATTTCAAAACAATTAAAGCCCTAACCTGCGGTTTTAATGTACTGTCATCCCCGGAAGCAACCATGGCACGTCTCCACCAGTGGTTCGGATGCGGTTCGACCAAAACCCAACTCAATTCCACCGTCAATTGCTTGTATTTCATCACCGGATCCATCTTCTTCTTCCTTTTCCGCTTAACAGATCCCCTTCCTTCATCCCTGTTCTTCCTTGTTTTCTCGAATTAACTGCATCACTATCTCTCGCTCATCGATCTCTTATAATCATTCACTAGATGAATTATCTCATCTGCTGCTAACTCAGCTCCTTATCTTCCGTCCGAATTCCTCATCAATCACCTCCATGAACGTCTCCAGCTGCCGCAGAACAAAGAAATGAAAATAAAAATGTGTGTTCTTCTTTAGTTCGACCCATGTTTAGATAAGGGTATAACATTGGGAGATGCTGGTGGCACCCATGCTTCAGTTAAGGGCGACCCCAGATGGTTACCCTATAACAGGTGGCTACCCCTTAACATCAGTTGGCTAATACTCCTTTGAGAGATTTGCCCCTTAACCTTGACTCGACTCTCAATAGTATCCGTTCGTGAAATGACCTTTTTGCCCTTTTAACTCAATTTGGGTAGTTTCTTCTTCTTTTCTTCCGCATGACTCCAAAACACCTAAATAACTCAAAAGCAAAAATAAGATACATAATTCACACGAAAAATAGCAAAGAAAGCATAAACTCTTCATAGAAAATACGGTGTATTCTACACCTATCAATGCCACCTGACAAACCTATGGGATTGACATTGAGATAATTCATGAAATTATACCTATATGATATCTGGGTCATTGGAATTAATCAATTCTCCTAAATGTTGCCTAGTGTGTTATTTCCAAAACCTTGGACATTCCAAGCTAAAACTTTCATATTGTAATCACTGTTGCTAACAATCTTAAGATCAAAAAAGAGTTTTGGCTTGTACCAGTTAACCTACCCAATATTGCTCCAACAAAACAGATTTTTTATGATTCCCCTACTTACTTGAATTCTACTCCGTGTTTTTTTTTTTAAAACCTTAAAATCCCCGAAGTTGCAATTCAGAAATACAACTATATTGTAATCTAATACAAATCGAGAACTTAAAGAACAAAAACAGCAAATCAAGCATTGCTGGCCAATAACCCTAATTAAAGCTTTTAAAGTTTGATATGTATAAAAAACTTTTTAATTTTCTTATTAGTAATTATTAATTTATATAATATTTGGGACCTAAAAATACTTAAGGGAGATTTTTGAAACGTATTAAATTATTATATTGTCAAAATTATTATTTTAGCACTACTGGCCTAAGAAGGGACTAAGCAATTTTATTATTTTAGCGAGTATTAATTTATAGAGGTTCTACTGTACTCTGTTGCCTTATATTTTAACAATATTTAGCTCTGGAAAAGTAGTATCGAGGAAATTTCCTCAGGTGTTTGTTTTGATTTAGGTATTATCAAAAATATTCCAAATTACCAAAAGTATTCAATGCAGTATTTTTGTTAACAAAGTGGCCTAATTTTACAAAGATATTTACTCTAATGCCACAATGTGCACACATCTACATGCACATTATATTTGGTTTTCCCTATTTCCTACCCCATTTTTCCTATTTCCCATCCCCAATTATCCTATGTACCACTCAAATTAGTTTTTGTATCTCCTAAATACTATCAATTGACTTTCTTATACACCCAAACAACCAAGATAAAACTTAACCGTAAACATCAATGATCATAACCACTTCTTCTTCTGCTGCTTCTCCTCAAATACATCCACCGACCACCACCTTTTCTTCTCGCCTCGTTGCTACACCATCTTATAATATATCAGAATTGCTATGTTAACGTGTATCAACAGTGTTGTACATGTGCGATAAAAAAGAAACATTCTTTTACATGTGCAATGAAGATCAAGCTCTATGCATGGCTAGCTAATGTCTCAGATTCCCACCACCTATGATCAATATTTTAAGAATGGCTGCAGCAAGGGTGTATAGCTAGTGGAGAATGGAGATATAAGACATGATCAAGCTGTTACATAAACTTAATTCATTCATGATTTCTTGTCGACTTAATACAGTGTGTACGTAGATTTTAATGGTTAACCAATATTAGATGGAGATGAGCTGTTAAATGACGAACGACCACGTCGCACAGTAGTCAGTCATCAGACATAAAACAACCACAAGAGATAATACGATTTAGGGTACTATAATTATAAAAATCAAATCTAGGGTTTATAGCTTGATGATTTTTTAATAAAAATGGAGATAGGGTTTATAGCTGGATGATTTTTTAGTAAAAAGGTAAATAACGAAGAAGGAGACGAAAGAAGTGATAACAAACATAGTCTAATCTAATTTGACTATTTAGAAGGTATAAAATAGGAAAAATCAAAATTGAAAAGTAAATTGATTTACAAATTGTGAAAGGGATAAGAAATAGGAAATGTGAGGGTGGGAAATAGGGAAAACCTTATATTTTACGGTATTAAAAAGAAACTCATCTCACTTTCCCCGCCACTCTTTCTTCCTCTTCCTTGTCTGTAACTCTCTCTTCCTCGCTCCTTCCTCGCCCGAAGTTAGAGAACTTCCATATGGATCAGGGTATTCGTTAACAAGGTTTGATAATGCTTAGAAGTTGAAAATGTCGAGCAATTACCATCGATTCTTTCTACTAATCGACTCCTAATTCATATTTATAATAATTAATTGTTTTATTGAGTGTGTACCACTGATTTACATTGTGAACACAATAGGCATAATAATTATATAATGTGAACCCATTTTTTCCGCAATGTGCACCCATTGAAATCCACACACTCGTCTTCACACACGCACCTCTTTGCATCGTCTTTTAACACTCAACTCATTTCATTTTTTTTCTCCACTTCTTAACGAAGCCGCCTCTTCTCTTATTTTTTTCTTCGTTTCTTCTCCAGATAGAAATACGTCAATCATCTTCTACAACAAAGAAAACATGACGTGAAACTCGAGCGTGTAATGGATTAAGCTATACCCTAAATTACGTTGGTACCAATTTTTCTCTCTGTTAATTATGTATTTCGTTATGTTTCTCTGAATGTCTTTGACATTGTTAATCTCTTTGAAATTGTTAATCTCTGAAATTAATAGATTCAATCTACAATGTTAATTTCTATTTTAATTTGTCTGATTTCTGTGTTCGATCGTTATAAAATTAGGGTTTGATATATGGATGAAATTTATGTCTCAGGGAAGGATTTGATATGGGTTTAACTCTAATTAGAATATGATGTTGAAAAATAACTCAATATTGATAGTTATGGTTTGATTTTATTAATAAGATGATAATTTTTTTTCTCAATAAAATTAATTAACTTAGTTTATATGATTGATAATAAAACTGGGATTAGAGATGGGTATGATGAGTAACTCCTTTTCCTTTTTAGGCACTTAATATGTTTGTGCTTTGTTTAGAATTGTTGTTTTTCTAGGCAGAATGATGTATACAGTTCTTAATATTTGTAGGTTATATTATGAACTTTTAATTGGGGGATATAAAAAGGAATTGGGGGATATTGATTACTTCTCCCAACCCATGGTGTCTGCTAAGGGGTGACTTTTGGGTATGAAAATATTAGAATACCCTTCCTCAAAATAAAAATTAAAAACTTAAAATCAAAAAACTTAAAATCAAAAAAACAAAATCATATCCCCATTTCCATCTCCACTTCTTATTAATCACTTTCTGTGGTTAGAACTTTGAAACCCAAATATTCCCCATTCCTTTCAAATTCTAAACTCTCCCCACTCTCTTTCAAATTCTCTTCTCCTTCTCTCGCGGCTCCTCACTTTGGAAACGATTTTTTTTTTTTTAATTCAAGTGATGAAGATCATGTCGTAAGTGAAGAAGACCATGCTTTAATTGATGAAGACCATGCCGAAACTCGGTGCCGATGGTTGGTAACTAATATTCAATGTCAGAACTAAGTACCGACATGCTCAATAGAAATCTATCAATGCCTTTAGTCAAGTGAAAAAAAATTGAAGTTTCGGATACTTTTCATCATGTGCCTAAGGCATAGACATTTAAGCAAAATACTATGCCGGAACCTCGTGCTTAGGCATGCTCGAGAATTAACTACTTGTGGAAGTGGACCGATTAAAACTGTAAAAACTCAAAACTAATATTTTTTACATCGCCTAGTGATGAAGACCATGCCTAATTGGTGAAGAACCACGCCTAAGTGATGAAGACCATGCCGGAATTGGTGAAGAACCACGCTAAAAATGGTGCCGCATGCTCGATAGAAATCTATCAATGCCATAGTGAAGTGAAAAAATTGAAGTTTCCCGGATACTTTTCATCATGTTCCTAGATAGAAATTTAAGCAAAACCATGCCTAAGTAGTTCCTATGCTCGAAAATCGATAACCTCGTGGGAAGTAGATCGATTAAAACTCAAAAAATAGGTTTCAAGATCAAAACCAGAAAAATCGTAACGAGAGAGCTACGCCCCCGAACCCCTGATAGTGGCAAACAATTTATGAAAAAAATCTAACAAATGCCGGGCATGGTTTTTTGGTTGAATACCATGTCGGACCAAGCTTTTTTCACTGCAACAATGGTGGATTCAAAGAAAAAAAATCAAATTTTCAACCACTTGAAGAACAATTCTCTCTTCACAATCATCCTCCACTTCCACCAAAAAAAGTTCCTCTCAAATTTTTTTCCATCTTTCTACTCTCATCTCATTCACCCAAATACAAATACACACTAATCATTTAACAAATACTTAAGATTTTTACTAATTATTATTAACCACTAAACCTGATTAGTGAGGGTAGATTAGGATTTAAAAATACTTGGATAAGGGGTGGCCCCGAATTGATATTTGACTTTTTTTGTCCTTTTCCTATATCCCCAATTACTTTTTATATCCCCAATTGCATGTTCTATATTATCACTAGCCCAAATTTGGGAGTTTGCTTTTATATGTCCCCTGATAGTGGGACACTCATGCACCACACTGTGGCATTTTGACAGCGGGGAGAAATAGCATTAAGGCACAATTAGTATTAGCATACAAAAATCAAAATGAGTACCTACCTATTGATTTATCAGCCATAGGTATAACCCATCATGTCAACCAGAAATCAGTTATTACCTTAGAGATCTAAGCTTAATGTATTAATGTACTGAACAGACACCCTATTATAGGCAAACTCAAAGATCAACAGGTACAGGCGTACAACAAAAATGAACAGACTTCACAAATCCCTTTATGCAGGAATCCTTTCATCTGCAACAAGTAGTAGATACACACAAATGAAGAAAATCTGCATAAACAAACAATAAGAAATCTCAAAATCCCTAACAAATTCCAGATTCAAAGAAAAATATCAAATTTCACTTCAACAAGAGAAAATCTAAGAAGAAGAAGCATTCAGATTTGCATGATGTCAAGAGATTTGTGATCACTAGACTTATTTTAAATATCATCAAAACAAAATCACACAAATAGAAATGAAATAAAAACAAATGAACTTATTTTCGATTGAGTTTCTATGAACATAAATCACACAAACAAAAATGTTAATTCATCTCTATTAACAACTTAAAAACTTCACAAAACCACTGATTCTCCTATTAAATCAAAATCCAAAACAAAACTTAAAATCCCTAATTAAAAAATCCAAATCGAGAACTTCAATTTCCCGTGTTAAATCAAAACCACTTATAAACAAGAACAGCAAAACACCCAAATTTCCCGTGTATAAATTAGACAGTGAATATTTTATCTGGCCAATAGGAAGCCAAAATAAATTAATCCAACGGGTATAAATGCAATTTGATGAAGTCATGCGAAAGTATTCACTGTCTAATTTATACAATTTTTGCTTTTCCACGTTGTTAGTTTTCGCAACGTCTATTTCTGTTTTGATAACTTGGTAGTATGTCGAAAGTAACTTATGTGGTTTGAATCGACTTGTCAAGTCTGATCGGAATGTAACTTATGTGGTTTTACCACATACACTAAATTATTGGGGAAGGTTATGGCCCCCATCTCATATCCATACATATACTCAACATAGATCAAATATTCGTTTTTTTGAATAATTTAGAAAAGGTGTCGGTAGACATGTCAAATCTAACTGAAAAGTAAGATATGTGTGGTTGTCGAGAAAAAGACGTCGCTTTTATGCTTTCTTGGAACGCTCAATCATATCAATGGATATATTTGGTCTCAGCACCACAAAAGATTGTGGTAAAACCCAACATTTACATTTAAAGGAAAATTGTTTCATATATATAGAGAAGCCATAACATAAATATTCAATATACCTGCAAATTTCATTGTCTATTGACTCGAGATCTTAGTAGTGATAGGATTTTTGTGTTAAACGGTATTATTAACATTGAGTATAGAGGGTGACGATCCTTGGGGAGATTTTAACGAAGACGAGTTAGTTGCGGTGTTAGATAGTTACTCCAATGTGAATGTGCAAAGTACCTTACCATCCACTGCTAGCACGCCCGTCGTTGGTGACAAATAAAACAAGAATGGGGAACGTAATAAAGCAGTTATTGTCGATCTCACACCATGTCCGATGATCAAATAATCGAAGAGATTTTTGTGTAACTCCCTCGGAGCATCAAGTAACCGACGTAGAATTCCTGGTCCTGCGGAAGAATTACAGGATTTGGAAGATCTAAAATGTAGGAGGAGAGCTATGGGAGAGGGAGATGTTTATACATAATTCATCCAACAATTGGCAAAGGAAGAAATCAAGGTGTTAATTGTATCCAATTCCAAAGTAACCCCTGGTTTCTGCACAACAATTTTACTCGAGGGAAGAACCCTTTTAGGATCAATAAAACCATTACGTCAATCGACCATTTGGTTGTATTGGTGGAGGAGCAAAGAGCAAAGTTGGTCTCTAGAACTTTTATTTGACTTGGTGAAGGTGATATTTTAATTTTGTTTGGTAATCCATTTAGTTAGTCAAACCAATTTGAGATCGTAATTAAAGCCAATACACATTGTTTGTCTTTATTTTTGATACAATATCCTAGTGGAAAAATGCCGGCTACTTGTAACAACGCAGTGGTGAACCATGAAGAGTATGGAATGCAAATAAGGGTTGGAGCAGTAATAGTTTTGAAGAAAGTGGTTATATTTTCTTTGAAATACAAAAACTATTACATCAACATCACCCTAAATAACATATAGAAGGTTTGTTTCCCCTCTTATCTATGTACAAAGAAAAATGGTAATACCATATTTGAACGTGGTTTTTTAATTTACAGGTCATCCCAAGGGAGTGTGGTGTTGCATCGGGCGCAGAGACAATGTTAGAACCGCAGTTAGATACTAATAGGTTTTGTGGGTACACCTCTTTGTAAACCCTCACGAGACAAAAATCGTCTAGTAGGGTCACCTAAGGGTTAAAAGGCTTGTTGCACATGCTAAGTGTAATTGCAGGTCATGCAACAATGACATAGCTTTATTTTGTATCATGTACCCTTGCTTTTTTTTTTCTTTTCAATCAATGCGAGAATCCTAAAAAACTTATAATAAATTGGTGGTGTGTCCAACCCAACCCGTTGGTTTTTATGTGAAATGGGTGATATTTATTTCTATTTTTACCTTTAAGGGTGGCATCGACTTGTCATATTTATTAGCCATTTTTTTCCTTTTTTTTTTTTGTTGTAAAGAGTGTACGTCTCTGCTCCCTCACCACTTATTCGTTAAAATAATACAATTTTGTAGGGACAATAAGCTTCCACCATTAAGTGACCAGTTAATAACAACAAAGGTATGGTTCCTGATCAATGTCGGGTGATTCGAGTGATAAAAATACGGTCCATCTTAATGTCTTCAATGTACTTCTACTTTAATTTAAGATATTAATGAAATAACTTGTTTTCAATTCATAACATAAAAAAACCACACGACTATTTATGAAAATAGTGTATAACTGTAAAGAAGACATCAACATGCATACTCTTGTTAGAGAATAGCTCGGTTGAACCCACCAAGCGTTGGTATGTCAAGTTTGGTTGTCATATTTTAGTGAGCCAAAACTCATTTGAAGAGTTGATTGATTATGTACTAGAGTCAACTTCGTATAGGTTAGCTTTAAAGTATGAGCATATGAGACATTACAAGTATTACGAAGACTTGAAGAAGTGAAGAAGTAAGGAGCTACAACGACAACATCATCCTTCCACTTGAGGTTAGTGATATTTGACTTGAACTTATTCATTCCCTAACGTATCATTCAAGTCGTGCATATTGAAAACAAAACTGCGAAGCATGAATGATTATACTCTAGTTAGACATAGTATTAAGGAATACAATACGAGGTTTATTGCTTAACCATTAAACTTTGTATATAAGACATCGACATAATCGTTTGATGTCATTGTGATTATGTATGGGTATAAGGTGAAGATTTCATCTTAGGAAATAATGTTTTACATTCGTTTTAAGGAAGTAAATTCACAAACTTGTTTTGTGAATCGAAAGAGAAATCGCCAGGCATTATTGGTATTGTTATTCATTGCATATCTTTTGAACTACCAATATGTGTGATTAGTATAACCGCTCATGACTTGTTTATGTTCTTGGTAAAACTATTCACAAAGGCATGACTTTTGTATTGGTATGACTTTTATTAGTGAAACATATCTTAAGTAATCACCTGAGATTGTATGATCTATTTTGTGCTTTTGGTATGAACGACTCTGGGTAAAGGGGAACCGATCTTAGTAAGAGGTGCAACCTATCACAAAGGGGAATCGATCCTTGTATGAGGCGCAACAAGTTTTTAGTAGAAAGTGGAACCGATCATATGGACATGTGCATTTTTAGGCAAACGGGAACCGATCCTATGGACATGTGCAACAAGTACAAGTTAGATACCATATATATGTGGGGAACCGATCCTAGTACCTAGTCAACCGAATTTTTGGAAAGCTAGCGTGACTATGCACAATACTCACATGGAGGTAGAAATCCGAAACTTGTTTTGTAGAACCGTGAAACCCATGATTTGTGATTGAGTGTTCTTGATCAATCACATAGTTTTTGAAAGTCAATGAACCAATTCTAAACTTGTTTGGAAGTGTGGCAAATCGGTTTCAAGATTGTAAGTATGAAAGAGGACTTACAAAGTAAGGATGTCGACATACTTTGAACATGTGCAGTAACGCTTATCTTTAATTGTTCAAAGTTATTCCTTAATAGCTAAAGGAAGAAAATCCCAGATCAAATAAAATATATTGAAAATCTTTTTATTTAAGGTTTTTAATTTTATTTTAGGAAAAATGAAAATTAGTAATGTGCATTTTCTAGTTGGAGATTTTCTAAGAGATTTTTTGGTCAATATTTGGAAAAGCATTTACAGGAATTATGGAAACCGAATTTGGAATATATTGCATATCTTGAGAATATTTTCGCTTTTGAAATTCCTTGGTGTCCAAACTTCCTTGGTCTATAAATATGAAAGTTTGGATTTGAGCAAACTAATCCTCGCACAGTAAGAACTATCTCGCCAGCCGCCATCGGTGAAACCGCTTGGAGAGGAGAGTAACTCTAATTAGGCGAAATCTCTTACGGCCACTCAGTTTAAAGTATTCCTTTGGGATTGAGAAGCTCTATTAGTATCGCTGGTGGGAAACTAGATAACTGCGGTTTATCTTTTGTTTTCGATTGATTTGATTGGCTAACGGTGGTTGAACTTTGATTGCACCTAGTTTGTTTATGCTTGAGAATCTTCTCTTCTGATATAAGGTTCACTCAAACTAGATCAAAGTTTCGACGGGATCTTTAGACCTGCTTGTAGTTCAAAGACGCCTTGTGATAATCCATTGTTAACAGACTCGCATCTCCTCGCGTGATTGATCACAAGAGATTCAAGTTGATTGTGTGTAGGTGTTTATTTAAGATCTAAGAAGATTGAAGACAAAGAAGACTTTGAAGATTTCCTCGATTTGGGATTCATAATCTTTGGTGTGCACAATACTTGTTTCGATAAAAGAGGATCCAACTATAATCGGTTTATCCTTTTGGTTGATTAGATTGATTAGTTTTGTAGATCGGCATCAATATAATTCTTTGTGAATAAAAGTATTGATTGCAAATTGTTAACAATTACTTCGGTAGTTGATAATAAGATAGATCTAAGAACCTGACAAAGGAGTTTATTGAGATAAACAGAAGAACCTTTGTCGAACTCTTATCACACAGGTTGAAAATAGTTGATACCAAAATGATTTGTTGTTCCTTTAGTATTTGGAATACGAACCAAAGGATTTGTTCCAAGTACGTGACTTATTCATAAGTTGGACGCGTGGGAATACAGACGGGAACTAGGGGAACTATATGTTTAGGTGCTTGGTCTCAACTATACGAAGTTGGTTTGATTTTTGTATAACGGCTTAATCCCGAGAGTATTCAATTCGACAAGGTCCCTAGATTTTTCTCGAGATTTTGTTTCCTCGTTAACAAAATCTTGTTTGTGTCATTAAATTTTATTTTCCGTAATTATATTTGTTGTTATTATAATTTAAATTAAATTACACAAATGTTAATTCCGAACCTTTTATCAAGTAAACATACTTCTTGTTGTATTGTCTCGATCTCGTATCCATAGACGATCACACGAAGTGTGAACCGATTTGTTGTATTGTCTCGAGGTCATAGAAAATCACTTTCGGAGAAAGGACTTTACATGGAAAAGTTTTAGCTTGAGGTATATTTGGGTACCCTCGCTTTTCAATTGGTATCGGGAGCAGGCAAACACGAAAAGATCTAACAACTGTGTTTGGTGCGATCCAACCTATAAGAATAAACTCGAGTTCTCATGAATCGACTTCAATTAACTTACCGCCAAGATTTGACTAAGACAAACTATCTATGGTGGAAATCTGCTATGAGATCTTTTTCTTCTATCACGAAACTTTAATACTTGGATATTAGTTGTCGATGGTTATATTCGTGTCCAAAGATAGAAAATTCGAAACCGAGGCTTAAACGCTTAGTAGATTTTTCAAACGAAGAAAAGGCTCTTGCAAAGCAGAATTCAGATGGTTTGAATGCTATAATACATGCTGTAAGTCATGATCTACAACATCATGTATCAACATGTCAAACTTCGAAAGAAGCTTGGGATAATCTTCAGATCGTATTCAAGGAAATTCTTCGAGAAAGAAGCTCGACTTCAAACTCTACTTCCGATTGGGAAGGCCTTCGAATGGATGACAACGAAACTTTTGAAGAGTTTCATATTAAACTCCCGGGAGATAATTAATGCTTCTTTTCTCGTTAGGAAAGACTATTTCTGAAAAGATATAGTATGCAAGATTCTCAGATCGTTGCCATTTAGATACGATTCTAAGAAGCATGCAATCATAGAAGCAAACGATCTTTCAACTCTCTCACGAAGCACACTCGATGGAATGTTAAAGATCTTTGATCATGAATCACAGTTTATTCAAGGTAAAGGAATCACTTTTAAAGTTGCAAGAATTCAAAGCTCCAATGGAGAGGAATAGACAAATGGATGATTCGATGAACAGATTACAAATTTTGATGATGAAATTGAACAATCATTGTCATTGATTACTAGACAGTTTCGAGATCTCTTAAAGAAAAGAAATAAGAGATTCGTTAAGGATACTTATCTATCTTCTCGCCCACATGATCGAGTCCCTGCCAAAAAGGATCATGAAGAAGATGATGAATATCGACGTCAGCGTTTCAAGTGTAAAGGGTTTAGTCATATTGCTAAATACTGTCCCAATCTTAAGAAATACACTAGAAACAAGGCATTGGTCAGAATTCTAGATGATACCTCTCCGATTCATACGATTCTCAAGAAGAGGAAACAACTAATATTGCATTAGTTATCAATCTTATTTCTTCCTCCTCCATTAGTGATTTACCCATTTTAAGAATGGACATGTCTTCCGATGTTATTAAATCACCTAATGGTAAAGGGAAAAATAAGACAAGATGCAAAACTGTCTCAAAAACATAATTGCTAAGAGTTGCATATGCAATTCCAGTAATCCCAAGATACTTCGTTAGTTCTAGGTAACAAAAGGAGATCTTTTCATACTATACTAGATCGAGAACACTCCGGTTTTTCAAAATTCCATAATGAGAGAAAATCTCATACTAATGCCACTTGATCGTTATTAGAATTCTTTCCTCACCACTTGTGCCAAATCTTTGTGTGAGGAAGAAGAAAAAAATCAAGGCACCTTGTGTAGATTATGGAAATAATATATAGTATTTGAAGATATTTGATATATTCGTATTTTTAGGAATAATATATTTTCGTAGTATGAAAATTATAAAAAGATCTTTCTCCTAATTTGGTCATTCCTTGTCCGAACTATGGGTCCGAATCAAATAGTTTCTCCTGGAGAAGATGCTAGATCGTAAAGATCATCTTGAACCTAAGTCTCGGATCGTCTCTTGATATCAAGGGTAAAATCAAAGGGAGATTGGCTTAGCAAGAAGGAAAGAGAGAATACTCAAGAAAGATTAGTGTATTGAGGCATTGACATACTTTTATGTTCAATCAAAGACAATTACATGTTCTTGCAGAATCCTTCACGAAAATTTCTTATCTCGCAAGAAATTCTCGTCAAGCAACAAGGTTTTCTACTTGAAGAAATTCAAAAGCCAAGGGTAGTAATCCACCTTCATTGAGCTCGATATGAAGGACTAAGTTGCAAGAGAAAAATAGACATCAATTTTTGATTTCTTTCAATGATTGTGTTAGTCTATTATGAATAAAACTATTATGAATAAAATTATTTAATTTATAATTTTTCTTGTGATAGATTTAGGTTTACATAGCCTCATGCTTGAATGCTTTTATCTTATTTCTATGTATGTTTATGGGATGTTTGATTTCGGTTTTACTACCTTAATATTCGATCTCATATGTTGTGAACCCTTGTGGTTTGGGTGACTTTTTGATTTAGCAGGATTAAGTTCTATCCCATGTTGGTAGGCTTTATAAAAGAATCATGAGGGGTTCTGGTAGAAATAATATGTGAAAAAGTCACAATATGTTGAATCGGTTTTGGTTTAGCATAAAAGCATATGTGTTTCGACGGTTTTCAACTTTTGCTTGCAATTGTTAAAATCGATTTTTAACCTTTCTCCGTAAAGGTTGGTTGTTGTTATTCTTTTGTTTTTGGCATAAGGATGACAACATGATGATATTTCGATATCAATTCTCCCCCAAGAAGATGCAATCATATTGGAGAAGTGGATGCGAAATTTGAGGTAACAATCTTGTTAGTTAATTGTTTTCCCCGTTTAAGAAAATCCCGAGTTTATTTCATATATATTTATTGCTTTTGCTTAACAAAATTTCGGTTCAATTTATGTTTATTCCATTATGTGTATGGATGTATGTGTGATTCAATTGGTTCTGGTTAAGAAAAACTATTGTTATCTTGTTTTATTGTGTGGTATCAATTGTTTAGGCTTACAAAATTTCGGAAGCAATTGCGGTGCTTTAATGTCTATGTTGTTTCAATTGCTTCCTGTTGAGGTGAATTATTATGCAAGTTGATTTATTTGGTTTGTATGAATTATTTATGGCTTAACAAAATAAAAGGTGTAATGGGATGAGTTGTTTAGTCCAATTCGATTCCTGGATAAGAGAAACTAAGTTAATTTGATCTTAGTTAGACTTATCAAGTGAGGTTTCTGTTATTCAAGTTTAATCAATGCCTTAACAAGAAATGCTAGTTAACTAACCTAGTATTTATCTTGTTTAAAATTAAAAGGTCTAAGTTTATGGATAATTAGAACCGATGAGAAAAATAGAGTTATCTTTATTTTGGTCTTATCGAATTAAGCGATTGTTTTTGTACAATCACTTTAGCAAAGGGACTAAGGTGCTTAGTTGTTTTTGGTTTTCTAAACTAAAATGGAAAAATTATTTTATTAATTGTTTCTTGGTAACATATCAAAATAAAACTACTTGTAGTTTCGGTTTTGATATTGGTTATCAGAACATGATGTGTGGAACCCTCATGCCTAACTCTAGATATTGCAAGTCTATTGAGATTTGTAAGATTCTTTTCATGTTATCCTTTATTTTTTCGTTTCTTTGTCATTTTGTGACAAAAAGTGGAGAAATATATGGAGTAAACAAGTGACATTGGCATTGATTTTATATTGATAGGTATCGTTAAGGAAAATAATATTGGTGCTTAAACGTTTTATCTAAACGAAAGAGTGAAAGCACAGACTAAGGAGGAGTAACATATCATATGAATTGGTATAACAAAGACGTGCAGATTGAATATCAACCTATCTTCCTTAGAGGGAGTATTATCTTTGTTATTATAATGTCAACAACGACATTTTCAAGGATTGAATGTAAGCAAGCTTATTGTGCTATTGAATCGGGAATCAAGGGTATGTGTAATGAATTATTGTAATTTGTTTATCCATGTGATGTAAGAGTTTTGTAACTAAAATTGACAAAGGAGGATATTGTTTGAGCATAGCTCGGTTGAACCCACCAAGCGTTGGTATGTCAAGTTTGGTTGTCATATTTTAGTGAATCAAAACTCATGTTAATGGGTCGCTTGATTATGTACTAGACTCAACTTCGATAGGTTAGCTTGAAAGTATTAGGATATGAGACTTTACAAGTATTGCGAAGACTAGAAGATGTGAAGAAGCAAGGATCTACAATGACAACAATCATCCTTCCACTTGAGGTTAGTGATATTTGAGTTGAACCTGCTTCATTCCCTAACGTATCTTTCAAGTCGTGCATATTGAAAACAAAACTGCAAGCATATTTGAACTCTAGATAGACATAGTATTAAGGAATACAATACGAGGTTTATTGCTTAACCATTAATTGATAGGGTGTAGAATACATCCTATTTACTATCTATTGTTTATGCTTTCTTTGCTATTTTTCTTGTAAATTATGTATTTTACGCTTGTTTTGAGTTTTATAGATACTTTGGAGTCACACGGAGGAAAACAAGAAGAAATTACTCTATTTGAGCCAAAAGTGCAAAACCTGTCATTTCATGGGCTTAACACTATCCTGAGCCCAAAAGGTTAAGGGGCAACCCTTTTGGGAGGAATACTAGACACGCACTAAAAATGTTAAGGCTGCCGATGGTTAACCCTTAGCAAGGTAACCGGATACCAATAACAAACCCTACTCTTTAACCCTTGTTGATGGTGGATTTTCGTTTAAGGTTAAATTTGTAAGTAACCAAAAAAATCATGCGCTGACATCTTGTAAAAGATAAAGCCATTTATAAAGTGTTGGATACTCCTCACTTAATTCACCAAGAACGGATCATGTAGCAACAATCCCTTCCTCGTGAATTTCATATCACCTTTGTATTTCCACTCATTATCGCGTGGCATGACGACCGAGTGTTACTCTTACGAAGTAACACGAACCTCCAAGCACTATAATGAATCATTATCAAGGTGGCATGACGATCGAGTGTTACTCTTACGTAGTAACATGAACCTCCAAACACTATAATGAAACCATGTACGAAATACCCGTACAGCCGATTCTCCCATGTGTTATACTAGCCCGAGCCCTCTCTGCAGTGTTATACTAGCCCGATTGAGCCCTCTCGTGTGTTATACTAGCTCGATTGAGCATCCTAAGACCGACTATATCAGTCCGGATATGATTCGATCGCAAACCATCCAACTCCACAAGCATGATTGATGACTCCCGCATCAATTCCATCACCCCTGCGGTGTATGGAATACACACGGCCGACCCCGCATGGTCGACCATTGGCCTTTGCTTGCCAAGAAACCATCCATACCAAGCATTATGGGCGGGAAACCCTAATTAGGGTTTGCGGCATATTACATGTGCCGCAAAATCTGGTCTCAACCATCCATCTTCGCAGTATAGATGGAGGGTTTTGATGCACTCAAAGGGCCCGGAGCATGTCGACACAATCACCATGTGACCGCCACACACTTGACCAATTCGGTCAAAACCAACCATGGTTGATTACAACACATTCATCATCCGCCCGAAATAGCATGGTCGCGCGGCTTTGAAAGCCAAAATTAGGTTCAAGCCATCACGCGCGTCCATCTTCTCTCCTACGAATGGAGGGTCACAAATTAGATTAAGGGTCCGGTCATACCATCATGACCACCGTGGGCCCATCTACCTCTTCATGCGGTCGGCCAAGGCATATCATGCCTGGCCAATCCAAAACGCCCGCTCAAACATGCGTGGATGCACTTCCCAAATTGCAAATCGATCTCGACCACTCAACTTCACCGGACGAATCGGGTGGCTTAGATCACGTTTTCATGGGACGGTGAGACATGGGCGTGAACATCAGCCTACCATCTTCACGCCAAACCAACTGCCAAGACCGACCAAGCTAGGTCGTCTTGGAAAACGTGCTGAAAAAGAATATGGCGCGCGGCTTCTTGCGGTATCAAACTCTTATCGCAAAATCGATCTCGACCACTCCTCTTGCCGGTCAAATTGAGTGGCCCAGGATCAAGGCCATGAGGGAATGGAATACAGGCACCTACACCATCATGCCGTCTATACGCATGTATGGTCTGGGCCCTCTCCAAAATCCTTCCCATACTTGGTTTCGACCAAGTCAAGAGTGATGCTTGCGCACCTCTTCAAAAAACCTAATATTCATTAACTGGTCGCAGATGAGTGTCTCAAAGCTCATCTCATCCGTCCAACTTCACCAAATTTGGTTATACAACCCCGGTCGGGAGTCAATTGGTCGCAAGGCGTCATTACCCATCGCCTTACCACACCACAATGCGGTACTCGCATAAAATACACACGATACTTCACAAGTATCGACTTTCCGAATAACGCAGCTTATTCAATTCAAAGATTATATGCTATCTTTCGTGGATCCACGATCCACATTCCACATCAATCATGTCACAAACCTGGGGATACATACCGGGGTATTGGTCTCGCGGTTTACAAGCAAACAGTAACGCGCTCATCACAAGAACGTGTTAGGAAGTCATGGGCGTTAGAGATGAACATGAGAAGTGGGCAAGACTGGTCGTGTATCACCGACACACAACTCCACTACTCCATCATTCCACTACCTCCACTTCCCACGAGAAATGTGAATGAGGCTCAATGACTTGTATAAATAGGTTCTCCGCCCTATTTCCAACAACAGAAAAAACAAGTTCAGAACAGAGAACCGAGTGTTGATACACCTGTGAGCTGGCATATTCAACCATCTTCTGTCACAAGTCATAGCAAGCCAACACCTTCACAATCTCAACACCTTCTTCGCTTCCTTCCCTAAGATCAACCCCATCTCCTTCACTTTGTGACCGAAACAAGTCCTGAACGGCCATTTCTTGGTTTAGGCCGACTTGCACAGATTGATCTCTCGAATCTACAAGCACTCACCGCGCAAAGTGCATTTGTTGAAGGTTTAGATTCATTCCTCATCCACACCCCAAATTACCAAATTCTCAGAGTAGTTTTCACCCATCAACAATTGGCGACCACAAAGGGAGATTAATCTCTCGGCCGTAGAATCAATTTCTTTGAAATCCGATTCAATTTCATCAATTTCAAAAAGGGTAGATCTTAGAAACCAATTCGATCAACGATTCATTTCAAGATGGTGGAACTCAGGTCCGGATCAAGAATCAATCTCGACGGAGCTAGCGTGGATAACACTCCCGGTGTTGACGTGCCCGTCAGGATCCACCGTAGCCGACACATCTCGAGGTGCCGTTACTCGTCACCAACACTAGCGGGAGCAGAGACATCCCGCAGGTGTAACGCTCCCATCACTCAGAGCCAGCAGCCGCGAACTCGCATCTCTTCGAGCGTAACGCCTCCAAATGGTTACCAGTGAGAAACAACTTTCACTCCTCCATCAGACGAGGAGCCGAGGCACAAGAGGAGGCCCACCGTCTAGTACCATTGCGACTTGATGGAGAAGCAGAAATTCTTGCTAAAACTCAAACAGATATGGCCGCAACTCGTAAAGAGGTACTCACTTTCCTTAAAACTTTGACCGAACGATTGCCGCAAGATTCACGGCAACCCTTGGAGTCGACGAGAGATGCCTTCAATTCAATCGGAGCAGCGTTTCCACTCTGGATAGAAGCTCGTGTTGCTCCCGAATGTTCAAGAGAAAGGGACCGTACACCCAACTTCATCACACGTGAGGATCCTGAACGACTCCTCCGTAGCCGAAGCAAAGGAAATCCGACCGATGCGCACCAACACCAACCGCCGTACCCTCAAGATATGCAAATAATCCTCTTCCAAGAGGTTACACCTCTCCCCGCCTCCCTCTACGACGGAACTCGGTAATGCTCGTGAACACATTTCTCGATTCTTGAAGCCTTGGGGGAACATGAATACAATCATGTTTTACGCCTAAAAGAATTCTCAAAATCACTTACGGGAGGGCATACACCGGTAAATAACATTGCGCCTAACAAGATATCTAATTGGAGCGAGATGGTCGTTGCTTTATACAGAAGTATTTCTTCGATCCGAACAAATCACGCTGACTGGGAAGAATTCTCCACGAACAATGAGCATCCCAACGACTTCGTTAAAAGATTCGAACCTGCTACTGGATTGTCACAATCCAAATGTCACCGAACGGCAATTGGTGGAATCATGCATCAATGGGATGATACCCATATACCGCGCTCCGTTGGAGAATCTGGCTTTCAAACATTCTCCGAACTCCACGAAGTCGCAAAACGTTCAAAGAACAATCGCACTGGAAAAGAACCGCAGTTGTTCGAAGTGAAGATTTGCGTGAAAGTCGAGGAAGCAAAGCGCCTCACGAACAAACAATACAACACCGGTCCTTCAGAAGCGTGGTGGGCGAGGAGAGAAAAGGAAAGCTTCAAAGACGGAGCCACAAACAAAGCGAACATTCCCAAGAGACACAAGACTTCGTCTCGAAAAGGAACAGACAAAACTCCCGCACAAAACACTAAAGACACAGGTTTTCCTTTTCCTATGAATGAAGTGATAGAGCTCTGGAAGCGTGGATCCAAGATGACGCCGTAAAGCTACCCCTATCAAAGCGCCCTCCGACCGAGGAAGAAATGGCAAATCCTCAGATACTGTTGCTACCACAGGTTCGTCCATCATCCAACCAAAGATTGCAACAGGTTGAAACAAATATTCAGGGAAAAGGTAGAGACAGGGGAACTCCAGCTTGGAAACGAAGGTGTTCATAGAGATCCTCTACCTATCAGGAACTGCATGATTTCGGGGACTCGCGTCGCAAGACCGTGCAATCTATGATGGAGCACATGTGTGAAATCTTATATTTCTCCAAGGGACAGCGTCAAGACATATTCACGGCCCTCAACCACGTTGTGTCGCAAAGGCGTCTCAGATCCGTAGCCGGTCCAGAACCTCGCCCGAAAGATGCCTCAACCACGTTGTGTCGCGGCTCGTATCTCCCGGCCCAGAACCTGCATGCAAGGGGAACCGGGGACTCTTAACCGTCACTCGTTTGAGAGGCATTGAGTTCGATAACGCGTTGATCGATACGGCTCCGAATTCAACATCATTACCGTCAAGACCTTGAGAGCGCAAAGATTTCGGCGCGGAGGCTACTCGTCACCCAACCGTGGTCAAAGATTCAGGAGGAGAGCTTAGAGATGCGTATGGATACGTCAATCTTGAAATCAAAATGGGAGACGCCGACACAAGCAAAATTCTACGTGGTCAAAGATCATCCCAGCCTACGACATGATCCTAGGACGCTCTTGATACAGACAACAAAGCCATACCGGAAGTCCTGTCCTCTACCGGTCTCTGTACTCGAAAGAATCTCCAACATGCCTTCGACCTCCCCGATGATCTGTCTCTGGCGCGCACCAAGAATCTTGCCAATATGATACAACTTCCTTGAGAGAGCCCTCTGTCTGCATACATTGAAAGGTTCCGATCTCAAGTAAGTCTCATCACGCAACTCTCCTTGCAACCTACCGCCCCTCATTCTCGACAAGTCCTGGGACCGACTCCAATCAATAAACCAACCCCGGCTAAGAGGTGTGAATGGGAAGCCGGCCCTTTCAAGCGTTTTATCAAGAGCGTGGAAGCTGTTTTGGTCAAAGACGACAAATCTAAAGTCCAAGTACGACCAAACCCATTTGGAATTGGAGACCTTGTGACGAAGATGACTACGTTCAATGTTGGAAGTGTGACTATGAAGATGACCACTCCACCGGATTCATCCACCGAAAGAGAAGATGAACCGTACCTGGTAGCAGATGTTATCCTAGGCGGCTACTGCAAACTCATCAACGCTGATAACCTGGAGGGCATAACAATTCACTCCCGATGGCTCAAACCCCACCGAACTTAAGATGTTGTGCTGCCACTTCACAGCATCCCGTACACCTTAAAACGCCGTGCTATTTTTTCCAGCGTATTTCCTTTTACAATTCCATATCATATTTGTAATTCCTCCGTAAAATGATTGCAATACTTGCATTCATAATTAGGTTTTTTCAATTTTCAATTTTCAATTGAAGCATTATTTTCATCCGAGAACCTCTTTACTCCTAAAAACACAAATTCCCGCGCACCTTAAATCAGCCCATTGGAGCAAGAAAGGAAACCCTAAGCAAACATATCACGGGAAGAAGGAAACAGAACGTGTGGAAAATGATTTGAGCCATCCGCCCAAAGAAAGCCAGGAAGATATTGCATCACAGTCCGTGGATATTCCATTATAGTATTACTTTTTTATCACTAAGGATTACATGTGAAGGCGCTCCTTGCGCCCGAGAAGGTCTTGCCAGCCTTGGCAAAGGATTGTAAAGGAAAACTTTATTCAAATAATTAAAGGAAAAAAAAAAAACCTTGAACTCAACCGCCACCGAGTACAAGGAAGATGTTCGAGCATGCGTAATATACTTGGAAAGAAAAAACAAAACAAAAGAAATGTCAATCATCAAGAGGGTCTGTCTCGCCCACATCACCGTCACCCATCACCCGTTGATGCCCCCCTCTCCGGATCTCCCTCAACTTCTGCATCGGACATCCCCGCAGCAGCAGCAGCGCACTCCATCCCAACATCATCAACAGGAGCATCAAAGGGCATAGCAACACCAGGGGCCACGCAAATTGCCTTCGAATGTTCGGGTTCGTCTCGTACGTAATCAAGGATTATCACGCCGTCCCGGATCGGGTAATCACACTTGTCTTCATTCAAAGTGGTCGTTTATGCTCGACTCTCCGCCTTCAACCGCGCCGCAAATCTCTCCGCCTTGCGCTTACTAGCGTATGCAACGTTTCCTCGCGCCTCCACCGTTCCTCCATGTCAATTGCAGCTGAAAGTGCACAAATACGTCCTCTGACAATGCGAAGATGTGAGATAGGCATCCCCTGTATAGCGCGGCCGACTTCGCGAAGTGGGAGATCGATCTTAGCCATTACTTCTTCGTGTGCAGGGCTCTCGGGCTTGTCAACTTCAAAACTTATTTCTGGGGAAGCAACAGAATGATTGTCCACCGCTTCCATGACAAACTACAAAGGAGAGGAGGTTATGCACACGCAAACAACAAAAAAAAAAAAAAATCAAGTCAATTGATCGGCTTAATCAGAAATCGAAAGCAAGTGACAGAGATTCCCGAGATATAGAATAAACGACCACGTTGAGATGATTCTTTATAATCTCACAAGTCGATGTTAATCCCTAAGGAAAAGAAGTCTTTACTTACCACCTATGAAGGCTACTAATTCAGGATAACAATCGACGAGGCTTATCAAATATACCCGAGGAAAGCCGTGTATAACTAAGGAAGTACACCCCGAAGAAGCGCCTCGAGCTCATACATGTACGAGAGGAACCAAAGCGACTCACCGGATCAAGTCCTCGCTTCCTTCGCATCCAAGACCAACCAGCCTCTGTGGAAACGCCCGACAATGTGAAACTATCCTGTAAATATGTGTTCACTCTAGCTTGGTCATTTCTGTATGTCACCATCTCATGCCTACCACACAATAGTGTAACCATTATGTGCTAGGCAGGGGACTTAATGTTGATGGTGGATTTTCGTTTAAGGTTAAATTTGTAAGTAACCAGAAAAATCATGCGCTGACATCTTGTAAAAGATAAAGCCATTTATAAAGTGTTGATACTCCCTCACTTAATTCACCAAGAACGGATCATGTAGCAACAATCCCTTCCCGTGAATTTCATATCAGCCTTTGTATTTCCCCGTACTCATTATCAGTGTGGCATGACGACCGAGTGTTACTCTGTAAGAGTAACACGAACCTCCAAGCACTATAATGAATCATTATCAGTGTGGCATGACGACTGAGTGTTACTCTTACAGAGTAACACGAACCTCCAAATACTATAATGAAACCATGTACGAAATACCCGTACAGGATGTCTCCTGTGTTATACTAGCCCGAGCCCTCTCTGTGTTATACTAGCCCGATTGAGCCCCTCTCGGTGTTATACTAGCCCGATTGAGCATCCGGCACCGACCATATCAGTCCGATATGATCCGATCGCAGTCATCCAACTCCACAAAAGCATGATTGGACGACCCCTGCATCAATTCCATCACCCCCCAAGCGGTATGGAATACACACTACCGACCCCGCATGGTCGACCATTGGCCTTTGCTTGCCAAGAAACCATCCATACCAAGCATTATGGGCGGAAAACCCTAATTAGGGTTTGCGATATTACATGTGCCGCAAAACGGTCTCAACCATCCATCTTCGCAGGTATAGATGGAGGGTTTTGATGCAGACTCAAAGGGCCCTGAGCATGTCGACACAATCACCATGTGACCGCCACACACTTGACCAATTCAAAAACCAACCATGGTTGATTACAACACATTCGTCCGCCTGAAATAGCATGGTCGCGCGCTTTGAAAGCCAAAATTAGAGTTCAAGCCATCACGCGCGTCCATCTTCTCCTAAGACGAATGGAGGGTCACAGACAGATTACAGTCCGGTCATACCAAAGATGACCACCGTGGGCCCATCTACCTCTTCATGCGGCCGGCCAAGGCATATCATGCCCGGCCAATCCAAAACGCCCGCTCAAACATGCGTGGATGCACTTCCCAAATTGCAAATCGATCTCGACCACTCAACTTCACCTGACGAATTGGGTGGCTTAGATCACGTTTTCATGGGACGGTGAGACATGGGCGTGAACATCAGCCACCATCTTCACGTCAAACCAACCGGCCAAGACCGACCAAGCTAGGTCGTCTTGGAAAACGTGCTTTAAAAGAGTATGGCGCGTGGCTTCTTGCGGTATCAAACTCTTATCGCAAAATCGATCTCGACCACTCCTCTTGCCTGGCCAAATTGAGTGGACCAGATCGCGCTTTCGTGAGGGAACGGAATACATGTGCACCTACACCATCATGCCGTCTATACGCATGTATGGTCGGTCCTCTCCAAAATCCTTCCAATACTTGGTTTCGACTGCTGTCAAGAGTGATGCTTGCGCACCTCTTCAAAAAACCTAATATTCATTAACTGGTCCGTGATGAGTGTCTCAAAGCTCATCTCATCCGTCCAACTTCACCAGCTTGGTTATACAACCCCGGTCGTGAGTCAATTGGTCATGCAAGGCGTCATTACCCATCGCCTTACCACACCCACAATGCGGTACCTCATAAAATACACACGATACTTCACAAGTATCGACTTTCCGAATAACGCAGCTTATTCAATTCAAGATTATATGCTATCTTTCGTGGATCCACAATCCACATTCCAGACATCAATCATGTCACAAATCGGGGATACATACTGGGTATTGGTCCAACCGGTTTACAGCGTGCGGCGTAACGCGCCATCACAAGAACGTGTTAGGAAGTCATGGGCGGTTAGAGATGAACAGAGAAGTGGGCAAGACTGGTCGTGTATCACCGACACACAACTCCACTACTCCATCATTCCACTACCTCCACTTCCCACGAGAAACGAATGAGGCTCAATGACTTGTATAAATAGGTTCTCCGCCCCTATTTCCAACAACAGAAAAAACAAGTTCGCATGAGAACCAAGTGTTGATACCGTCATATTCAACCATCTTCTGTCACAAGTCATAGCAAGCCAATACCTTCACAATCTCAACACCTTCTTCGCTTCCCTCCCTAAGATCAACCCCATCTCCTTCACTTTGTGACCGAAACAAGTCTGGAACGGCCATTTCTTGGTTTAGGCCGGACTTGCACGAGTTGATCTCTCGAATCTACAAGCACTCACCGCGCAAAGGCATTTGTTGAAGGTTTAGATTCATTCCTCATCCACACCCCAAATTACCAAATTCTGCAGGAGTAGTTTTCACCCATCAACAACCCTAAATCGAGAGAAACTTGTTTTTCATTTTTCATTTCATTATTACATCTCTGAAATTGAGAAAGAAGAAGCAGCTGCTGCTGTTAATACCAGATCGATGAGAAGATTGGAGGAAGTTGATGCTGTACTAAACAGAGAACAGACAGAGAAGATTGGATCGAATCTGTTGATAAAGAAGAAATGGAATTAAGGGTTGATTCATAATTGAATCTGGTAGCGAGAGGTGAGGGTGTCGTAAATGGAATTGTTGAGCCGATGAAGAGAGATTAATGATGCAAGGCTGTGAAGATAGAGTTGCGATTCGTAGACGGGTTCGATCTGAGTATGGTTAGGGGATCTGTGGGATTGAGGCAACTCGGAAGATATGGGTATTTGTGTTTCAGGGTTTGAATCGATTAGGGTCTGTTGGTGTTAATCGGAGATGGTCTTGATGCCACAGAGAGAAGATGATTTGTCACCGTTGAAGACGGTAAGTGTGTTGTTGCATCCGTGATGAAATCGTGGGTATTGGTGGTGGAATCGATGGATTCAAGAGGTACAATGAGACAGAGGAGATGGGTTTGTGGTAATTGCTAAAATTGAGCTCAAAAGTAGGGTTTTCTGAGGTTCCAGCTGAAGAACTATAGTCTGGGTCTTTGGTTGTGATGAACAATTGAAATTGAATGGGTTCTGTGGTCACCGAATCAAATTGGTTGGTTTAGTTTTAATTTTAAGTTGCAGATGAATTGGATGGAGAGTGAAGATGTTGTATCAGAGATATAAGGTTCACAGAAGAAAAAAAATCTTGGCTTGTGTTACACTCGGGTTGGATGGAGTTGATAGTGGTGATTCGTTTGGCAGAAACTGAAATGGTAGCTGTTAAAGGACTGAGAGGAGGTGCAAGGAGAAGACAAAGCAGTGGAACTTTGCTACTGTGATTGGAAGAGCCAAATGACGATTTGAAGCTTTGCAATTGAAGTGTTCGCTAACACTAGCAAAAGAATGAACGCTGAATGAATAGATGAATGTTAGATTCTTAACATGGAAGAAAGGAAGGCTCTGAAATTGGCGGGAATCATCCAAAACGGGAGGTTCTCACTGAAATTCTACCCTACCGAGTTAGCTCGTTGAACCCGATGAGCCGATCTAACTGAGTTCGACCATTCATTCACTGGGCTAGACGACCGACTCTGACCTGACCCGACTCACCGACCTTCTTCTCGACTTGACCTTCTTGATCGACGGTTTGACCCTTTTGACCGTTAGTCCTAACTGGACTCGACGAATATTCCGTCGAATATACCAAAGATGGCTAAGAATTCGTGTGACTATTCTTGCCGGATTCCGGTCAACTTCCGGCCATAATACCAGCTTTCCGGCGACCAAAATTCCAGAATTTTCTGTGGACTTCTCTCATGGGTGTGAAGACTTGGACTAGGAATTGGATGGAGAATTGGGCTAAAATTTGGAAAGAGAAGATGGAAGAGTTGAGAAAGGCTTGGATTTGGAAATTGAATTGTTAAAGGAAAAGGATTCTATTCCTTGAGGATTTGGAGAATATCAAGCCTATTAATAGAGAAGTTTTCTACATCTTTTACACATCTCTACACACACAACACTTGTGTTTTTGCTTTCAATTCTTCTTCTTAATTATTTGTGTGAACTTGAAAATTCTCCTTTAATTATTTTGTGTGAATTTCAAAACATGAGTAGCTAATTTTCTTATTGATTGAGGATGAATTTTAGTTCTTAATATATGATTTGAGTTTTGTTTCAATTCTATCTTGAAGTTTTTCACATGATTATCGCTTGTTTTTACTAATAGGAATGTTTATTCATTCATGATTGATTGATAGATTGTTTAGAGTGCACGCTAAATTGATTTGTTAGTTTAATCTAAATCTAGTATAAGTTAGGAATAAGTAATCGTTTCGACACTTTACACAAGTAGAAAACACGAGACCTTGCGAGGATTCCGTGGAGCGATTGTGTAAAAACAACGCTAGAAAGTGGACCAAGTGAACCGAGTTTAACTACTAGTACTAAACCTAAATTCATAGATCTTAATGCATTCGGGGAATTACATCTTGTAAGCGAACCTCAAGGTGGTTCTTTTGAATAGAATCGATAACTAAGCGGACTTGTTACTCGGTGAAATAAGGGATTTTGGGGCTAGCTGCGAACCTGTTATCCTACGGTTGGTGATAATCTGACTAATAACATGTGGATGAAAAACATAACTTGAATCATTGTTTTTGCAAACGAAGAAGGATTCCTTGATCTTGTCTCTCTTATTGATTTCAACTTTATCTTTTAATAGCTTTGTTTATTTTCTTTTGCTTTATACATCCCCCCTTTTTGTGACAATTTTTACAACTAGAATCTCTTGCTCCTCGTGGGAACGAACTTGACTTCCATTATATTATTTTTAATTGAGTGGAAATATTAATTAATTTGATTGCACCTACTACACGCATAAAATTTTGGCGCCGCTGCCGGGGAGCAGTGGACGATTTTAGTTGTTTTTATTTTTCTTTTTGCTTTATTCTTGCTTTGTTAGATTCTATACCGTATCTAACTTAGTTTTTGAGAATCTTGTTTCAGGTGTTATACCTTTGGTGAATGCTTAAAAAGGGCGTACCGAGTCCAATACGTCTTCGATCCGAGACTCAACTAAAGGATTTCATTCGTGCGGTTAACACTCCACTTCCTCCTTCTTCATCAAGTGATTTTACGTATCTGGACAAAGAGGAAGAAACAATGGCTGAACGTACACTCAAGGACCTAGCTTCTCACAAGCTCGATACACAACAATGGTGTATCCAAACTAACTCAACCTTCGAGATCAACCCCGGCTTGATTAGAGAGTTACCAAAGTTCCATGGCATGGTGAATGAGGACCCAAACAAACATCTTATGGACTTCTATACCATAGTTATGGCTATGCTTCCACCGGAGACTAATGCGGATGGAGCAATGTTGAAAGCTTTCCCGTTTTCTTTGGCGGGTAATGCTAAGGAATGGTTATATTATTTACCTTCCGGAAGTATCACAACATGGAATGGGATGAAGAAACTTTTCCTAGAGAGATATTTTCCTGCATCCAAAGCTACTCAAATTCGCAAGGAGATTTGTGGGTTGAAACAACAAGTGGGAGAATCATTGTATGAATGTTGGGAGCGATACAAGAGGTTGGTGGCAAGCTGTCCACACCATCAATTTAGTGACGTTATGATACTCCAATACTTCTACGAAGCTCTCCACCCAAGTGATAGTCTCTTCTGACGCCGCGGGTGGTGGTGCACTAATGAACAAGACGGTGACCCAAGCTACCGAGTTGATTGAAAGTATGGCTGCGAACTCTCGCAACAATTCTACACAAGAGATGAACCCATGGTTAGGCGAGTACATGAAGTTAGTGATTCATCATCACATCTTGATCAAAGGATGGGTAACATGGAGATAATGATTCAAAGGATGGCCGCGGTAATTATTCCGGATGGTGAGACCGAACAAGTCAATGCTTTATATCCAAATAAAAGGCCAAGGTACGATCCATACTCCAATACCTACAATCCCGGTTGGAAGGATCATCCCAACTTTAGTTATGCAAATAAGCAATCGGCGGTTCCCAATCCATATGAGCAACAAGGTGGTTTCCAAAAATCACGTTTCCAACCTCAACAACAATTTCAACCACAACAAGTCAAGGAACGTGATTCTTCAATTGATGACAAGCTCAATGCATTGATGCAAGGTATTACCACTTTGGTTCAACAACAACAACAAAAGACCGATTCGGCAATCAAGGATTTACAAATTCAAGTGGGGCAATTAGCGATCGATGTGAACTTATTGAAAGCTCAAGCGTCCACAAAGCTTCCTTCACAACCATTTGTTAATCCAAGAGAGAGCGTTAATGCGATTACTTTGAGGAGTGGGAAACAAGTGGAGCAACCAAATCAACAAGATAAGGTGTATGATGATAAAGAGGAAATTGAAACCACACCAAAGGAGAATACATCCCCAACCAACCAACCCGAGGAGACGGTTCCTACTTTCACAACTCCACCCCCGTTTCCTAGCCGATTTGCTAAATCGAAGAAAGACTTGGAATACAAGGATATGTGGGACATCCTTAAGAAAGTACAAGTCAATATTCCACTCATTTAGCAAATCGGCTAGGGAACGGGGGTGGAGTTGTGCATGAAGAAGAAAAGGTTAAAAGGGAATGAAGTCATGAGTGTGGGGGAGAATGCTTCGGCGTTCATTCTCAAGAAACTCCCACCAAAATTAAAGGACCCTGTAGTTTCACTATACCTTGCACAATTGGTAAAACAAGGTTTACTCGAGCTTTACTAGATTTGGGAGCATCGGTTAATGTTATGCCTTCCTAGATTTATGATTCTTTGAATCTTGGTCCTCTTAAAGAGACCGGGGTAGTTCTTGAACTTGCTAACCGATCTAATGTTTACCCGAAAGGGATTGTTGAGAATGTTTTGGTGCAGGTTAATGAGCTTGTATTTCCGTCCGATTTCTATGTCTTGGACATGAATGATGAGAATTCTTCCAAGTCTACACCTTTGCCATTGGGTAGACCATTCTTAAGCACCGCCGGAACAAAGATTGATGTCCAAAATGGCACCTTGACTATGGAGTTTGATGGTACACTCATCCACTTCAATATCTTTGGAACAATGAGATGCCCTAGTGATGTGAGGTCATGTTTTCCCGTGAAAGAAATTGATCCTAAGCTAATGAATCTTGAAAGATCTAAGTCGGGCCGTCGACGTTAAAACAAGCACTTAATGGGAGGCAACCCATAGGTTTTGTATTTCTTATCCTTTTGCTTTTTGTTATTTCTTTATCATGTTAAAATTTCCCACCTTGAATTTACTAGGATGATTCAATTACATTGAGGACAATGTAAGGTTTAAGTGTGGGGGAGTGGTTAAGCATGTTTTTAAAAAATTTAAAAAAAAAAAAATTAATTAAAATTTTTTAAAAAAAAAAAAGAAGTTTTACATAAAACCTCCAACTTTTAGAGATTTTAGAGTCACTAGCATACTTCTAGGTATGTTTACATAGAGATTCTGATTCCACATAATTGAACTTGGAAGTGTTAGGGAACTACATTCGATTTCTTGCTTGTTTGAGTGTTAAATAATGGATTTAATCATGCCGGTGATGCGAATTTGGTGCAGGGGAGAAATGCATTATTAGAGTTGCTGATCAATCATTAGTGGAGACTACCCGTATTCATATCATGTGAGGCACCCGACCAGAAATTTTTCCATCTACTAAAGAGCTTTCTTTTGAGTGTGTCACCGTAAGTAAATTCTGGTAGAATGGTGAGCTACCCAACCTCCCACCAATAGAAGCACTATTCTTTGATCTCTTGAGTGCTAATTTTGTCAATCATGAGGGTGATGTCCATGGATGAAAGTTTCCTTCTTGTAGTTCGATTTGCAGTTAGCACCATTCTCTCCACAACAACGGATCCATAGAAACACCATCATCATCAACAAGGAGCGACATCAAAATCTACAAGGAAAGTTGGAAAAGTTTAAGGTTTATAAGCAACGGAATGAGAAAAAAGAGCAAATTTCATATTCAAGTAAAGCAACATACAAAGATCGATTTTTACATATATGTTGAAGACTTACACTAAAATGAGGTAATTTTATATCCAAGTATGAAGACTTATTTATAAAAGCAAAGAAAATTAAAAGGTGAGAATTGTTGAAGTTTATGATTTCGAGACGATACAAGTTGTGAAGAATCGAATAAAAATACTTCTCCCACGGCCATGGTTTTTTTTTTATTTAATTTCTAGTTTTGTTTAAAAAAAAAAAAAAAAAAAACAAGAGAAATATTTGTTTTGTTAATAAGCCGTGGGGAAGGAAAATCTATAAGGAAGTTTCAAGCGACAAGGATTTAAGGTAAAAAGAGTTACAAATTGTTAAGGATTTATGAAATTTGAGAGTTTATCATCAATAGTTGAAACCGAAGATGAAGACCAAGGAGATCAAGACGAGGAGCGGAAGACGTTTCTATTGGATGCCGTGAGAGTGGTGTTATCATAATTGGCGATCGGATGTGAAGGTGAGTAAGTAATCTCATCCTCAATAATAAATGGTTGATTTCCTTTCTTAGAGATCGTCGAAAAATGGTTTTTCAAAATGTTAAAAGATGTGGGTTTTTAAAAATATTTTGGAAGTTGTCCTTCCCACCATTCAAAGTGTTGCAGAATTCTCTCTTCATTCCTACCCGCATACATGTGAGAACCATAAAAAGCCGTCTTTTTTAGTGCAATTATCATAAAATCCTTTTGGTGAGGGCGAAGTCGAGGCGAAATGCTTATTGATCGTTTCTCAAACACGCGCCTCTCATTATGGTGTGGTTATTTCTCACTCAACATTTAAGAATGAGAATATGTTCTTTAGTATTTCTAACTTCTTATTACTAGCATGCAGTAAACTCTATGTCCTCATAACTCTTTGGATGCTTGTGACGCTTGAACGTTTTGAAGTTGTGAGTTTTTAGTTTGATTTGCTCGAGGACTAGCAAAGTCTAAGTGTGGGGGAATTTGATAGGTTGTAGAATACATCCTATTTATTATCTATTGTTTATGCTTTCTTTGCTATTTTTCTTGTAAATTATGTATTTTACGCTTGTTTTGAGTTTTATAGATACTTTGGAGTCACACGGAGGAAAAGAAGAAGAAATTACTCTATTTGACCCAAAAGGGCAAAACTGTCATTTCATGGGCGAACACTATCTGGAGCTCAGTCAAGGTTAAGGGGCAACTCTTTTGGGAGGAATACTAGACACGACCGCAAATGTTAAAGGGGCTGCTGATGGTTAACCCTTAGCAAGGTAACCTGACATCTTGAATAACAAACCCTACTCTTTAACCCTAAATCGAGAGAAACTTGTTTTTCATTTTTCATTTCATTATTACATCTCTGAAATTGAGAAAGAAGAAGCAGCTGCTGCTGTTAATACCAGATCGATGAGAAGATTGGAGGAAGTTGATGCTGCACTAAACAGAACGTACGAGAGAAGATTGGATCTTAATCATGATAAAGAAGAAATGGAATTAAGGGTTGATTCATAATTGAACTGGTAGCGAGAGGTGAGGGTGTCGTAAATAGAATTGTTGAGCTAGATGAAGAGAGATTAATGATGCAAGGTCGTGAAGATAGAGTTGCGATTCGTAGACGGGTTCGATCTCGAAGTATAGTTAGGGGATATGTGGGATTGAGGCAACTCGGAAGATATGGGTATTTGTGTTTCGTGGTTTGAATCGATTAGGGTCTCATTGGTGTTAATCGAGATGGTCTTGATGCCACAGAGAGAAGATGATTTGTTCATTGCTGAAGACTTAAAGTGTGTTGTTGTATCCGTGATGAAATCGTGGGTATTGGTGGTGGAATCGATGGATTCAAGAGGTACAATGAGACAGAGGAGATGGGTTTGTGGTAATTGCTAAAATTGAGCTCAAAAGTAGGGTTTTCTGAGGTTCCAGCTGAAGAACTATAGTCTGGGTCTTTGGTTGTGATGAACAATTGAAATTGAATGGGTTACGGGTGGTCACTTTGCAATCGAAATTGGTTGGTTTAGTTTTAATTTTAAGTTGCAGATGAATTGGATGGAGAGTGAAGATGTTGTATCAGAGATATAAGGTTCACAGAAGAAAAAAAATCTTGGCTTGTGTTACACCGGGTTGGATGGAGTTGATAGTGGTGATTCGTTTGGCAGAAACTGAAATGGTAGCTGTTAAAGGACTGAGAGGAGGTGCAAGGAGAAGACAGTGGTGGAACTGATGCTACCAGGATTGGAAGAGCCAGTGACGATTTGAAGCTTTGCAATTGAAGTGTTCTGTTAACACTAGCAAAAGAATGAACGCCGAATGAATAGATGAATGTTAGGATTCTTAACATGTGAAGAAAGGAAGGCTCAAATTGGTCGGAATCATCCGTAAATGTGGAGGTTCTGCCTTGAAATTCTACCCTACTGAGTTAGCTCAGCTGAACCCGATGAGCCGATCTAACTCGGAGTTCGACCATTCACTGGCTAGGACGACCACTCGACTCACTTCAAATGACCTTCTTTCTGACTTGACCTTCTTGACTGACGGTTTGACCCTTTTGACCGTTAGTCCTAACGGTGGACTGACGGAATATTCCGTCGAATATACCAGTGACGGCGAAGAATTCAGGTGACTATTCTTGCCGGATTCCCACAAGTCTACCATAATACCAGACTTTTTCCTAAGCCACCAAAATTCCGCATTTTTTCGTGGACTTCTCTCATGGGTGTGAAGACTTGGACTAGGAATTGGATGGAGAATTAAGCTAAAATTTGGAAAGAGAAGATGGAAGAGTTGAGAAAGGCTTGGATTTGGAAATTGAATTGTTAAAGGAAAAGGATTCTATTCCTTGAGGATTTGGAGAATATTGAAGCCTATTAATAGAGAAGTTTTCTACATCTTTACACATCTCTCTACACACACAACACTTGTGTTTTTGCTTTCAATTCTTCTTCTTAATTATTTGTGTGAACTTGAAAATTCTCCTTTTAATTATTTTGTGTGAATTTCAAAAACATGAGTAGCTAATTTTCTTATTGATTGAGGATGAATTCTTAGTTCTTAATATATGATTTGAGTTTTGTTTCAATTCTATCTTGAAGTTTTTCATGATTATCGTTTGTTTTTACTAATAGGAATGTTTATTCATTCATGATTGATTGATAGATTGTTTAGAGTGCACGCTAAATTGATTTGTTAGTTTAATCTAAATCTAGTATAAGTTAGGGAATAAGTAATCGCTTCTCGACACTTTACACAAGTAGAAAACACGAGACCTTGCGGAGGGATTCCGTGGAGCGATTGTGTGTAAAAACAACGCTAGAAAGTGGACCAAGTGAACCGAGTTTAACTACTAGTACTAAACCTAAATTCATAGATCTTAATGCATTCAGGGAATTACATCTTGTAAGCGAACCTCAAGGTGGTTCTTTTGAATAGAATCTGATAACTAAAGCGGACTTGTTACTCGGTGAAATAAGGGATTTTGGGGCTGGGCTAAGCTAACCCGCTATCCTACGGTTGGTGATAATCAGACTAATAACATGTGGATGAAAACATAACTTGAATCATTGTTTTGCAACGAAGAAGGATTCCTTGATCTTGTCTCTCTTATTGATTTCAACTTTATCTTTTAATTGCTTTGTTTATTTTCTTTTTGCTTTATACATCCCCCTTTTTTGTGACAATTTTTACAACTAGAATCTCTTGCTCCTCGTGGGAACGAACTTGACTTCCATTATATTATTTTTAATTGAGTGGAAATATTAATTAATTTGATTGCACCTACGACACGCATAAAATTTTACGCGCCGTGCCGGGGAGCAAAGTGGACGATTTTAGTTGTTTTTATTTTTTCTTTTGCTTTATTCTTGCTTTGTTAGATTCTATACCGTATCTAACTTAGTTTTTGAGAATCTTGTTTTGGTGTTATACCTTTGGTGAATGCTTAAAAAGGGCGAAGGCCAAGTCCAATACGTCTTCGATCCGGCACTCAACTAAAGGATTTCATTCGTATGTTAACACTCCACTTCCTCCTTTCTTCATCAAGTGATTTTACAGATCTTGACAAAGAGGAAGAAACAATGGCTGAACGTACACTCAAGGACCTAGCTTCACAAGCTCGATACACAACAATGGTGTATCCAAACTAACTCAACCTTCGAGATCAAGCCGGGTTGATTAGAGAGAGTTACCAAAGTTCCATGGCATGGTGAATGAGGACCCAAACAAACATCTTATGGACTTCTATACCATAGTTATGGCTATGCTTCCACCGGAGACTAATGCGGATGGAGCAATGTTGAAAGCTTTCCTGCTTTCTTTGGCGGGTAATGCTAAGGAATGGTTATATTATTTACCTTCCTAAGTATCACAACATGGAATGGGATGAAGAAACTTTTCCTAGAGAGATATTTTCCGCATCCAAAGCTACTCAAATTCGCATGAGATTTGTGGGTTGAAACAACAAGTGGGAGAATCATTGTATGAATGTTGGGAGCGATACAAGAGGTTGGTGGCAAGCTGTCCACACCATCAATTTAGTGACGTTATGATACTCCAATACTTCTACGAAGCTCTCCACCCAAGTGATAGGTCTCTTCTTGACGTCGCGGGTGGTGGTGCACTAATGAACAAGACGGTGACCCAAGCTACCGAGTTGATTGAAAGTATGGCTGCGAACTCGCAACAATTCTACACAAGAGATGAACCCATGGTTAGGCTAGTACATGAAGTTAGTGATTCATCATCACATCTTGATCAAAGGATCGGTAACATGGAGATAATGATTCAAAGGATGGCGCGGTAATTATTCCGGATGGTGAGACCGAACAAGTCAATGCTTTATATCCAAATCAAAGGCCAAGGTACGATCCATACTCCAATACCTACAATCCCGGTTGGAAGGATCATCCCAACTTTAGTTATGCAAATAAGCAATCGGCGGTTCCCAATCCATATGAGCAACAAGGTGGTTTCAAAAATCACGTTTCCAACCTCAACAACAATTTCAACCACAACAAGTCAAGGAACGTGATTCTTCAATTGATGACAAGCTCAATGCATTGATGCAAGGTATTACCACTTTGGTTCAACAACAACAACAAAAGACCGATTCGGCAATCAAGGATTTACAAATTCAAGTGGGGGGCAATTAGCGATCGATGTGAACTTATTGAAAGCTCAAGCGTCCACAAAGCTTCCTTCACAACCATTTGTTAATCCAAGAGAGAGCGTTAATGCGATTACTTTGAGGAGTGGGAAACAAGTGGAGCAACCAAATCAACAAGATAAGGTGTATGATGATAAAGAGGAAATTGAAACCACACCAAAGGAGAATACATCCCCAACCAACCAACCCGAGGAGACGGTTCCTACTTTCACAACTCCACCCCGTTTCCTAGCCGATTTGCAAATCGAAGAAAGACTTGGAATACAAGGATATGTGGACATCCTTAAGAAAGTACAAGTCAATATTCCACTCATTGAAGCTATTCGTCAAATTCCTCGTTGTGCAAAGTTCTTAAAGGAGTTGTGCATGAAGAAGAAAAGGTTAAAAGGGAATGAAGTCATGAGGTGGGGAGAATGCTTCTATGCTCATTCTCAAGAAACTCCCACCAAAATTAAAGGACCCCGGTAGTTTCACTATACCTTGCACAATTGGTAAAACAAGGTTTACTCGAGCTTTACTAGATTTGGGAGCATCGGTTAATGTTATGCCTTCCAGATTTATGATTCTTTGAATCTTGGTCCTCTTAAAGAGACCGGGTAGTTCTTGAACTTGCTAACCGATCTAATGTTTACCCAAAGGGATTGTTGAGAATGTTTTGGTGCAGGTTAATGAGCTTGTATTTCCTAGCCGATTTCTATGTCTTGGACATGAATGATGAGAATTCTTCCAAGTCTACACCTTTGCTATTGGGTAGACCATTCTTAAGCACCGGAACAAAGATTGATGTCCAAAATGGCACCTTGACTATGGAGTTTGATGGTACACTCATCCACTTCAATATCTTTGGAACAATGAGATGCCCTAGTGATGTGAGGTCATGTTTTCCGTGAAAGAGATTGATCCGGGCTAATGAATCTTGAAAGATCTAAGTCGGGTCATCGACGTTAAAACAAGCACTTAATGGGAGGCAACCCATAGGTTTTGTATTTCTTATCCTTTTGCTTTTTGTTATTTCTTTATCATGTTAAAATTTCCCACCTTGAATTTACTAGATTTATTCAATTACATTGAGGACAATGTAAGGTTTAAGTGTGGGGAGAGTGGTTAAGCATGTTTTTAAAAAATTTAAAAAAAAAAAATTAATTAAAATTTTTTAAAAAAAAAAGAAGTTTTACATAAAACCTCCAACTTTTAGAGATTTTAGAGTCACTAGCATACTTCTAGGTATGTTTACATAGAGATTCTTTCTACATAATTGAACTTGGAAGTGTTAGGGAACTACATTCGGATTTCTTGCTTGTTTGAGTGTTAAATAATGGATTTAATCATGCCTAGTGATGCGGAATTTGGTGCAGGGAGAAATGCATTATTAGAGTTGCTGATCAATCATTAATGGAGACTACCCGTATTCATATCATGTGAGGCACCGAATGAAATTTTTTCCATCTACTAAAGAGCTTTCTTTTGAGTGTGTGTCACCGTAAGTAAATTCCGGTAGAATGGTGAGCTACCAACCTCCCACCAATAAAGCACTATTCTTTGATCTCTTGAGTGTTAATTTTGTCAATCATGAGGTGATGTCCATGGATGAAAGTTTCCTTCTTGTAGTTCGATTTGCGCTAGCACCATTCTCTCCACAACAACGGATCCATAGAAACACCATCATCATCAACAAGGAGCGACATCAAAATCTACAAGGAAAGTTGGAAAAGTTTAAGGTTTATAAGCAACGGAATGAGAAAAAGAGCAAATTTCATATTCAAGTAAAGCAACATACAAAGATCAGATTTTTACATATATGTTGAAGACTTACACTAAAATGAGGTAATTTTATATCCAAGTATGAAGACTTATTTATAAAAGCAAAGAAAATTAAAAGGTGAGAATTGTTGAAGTTTATGATTTCGAGACGATACAAGTTGTGAAGAATCGAAGGCCAGAAAATACTTCTCCCACGGCCATGGTTTATTTTGTATTTAATTTCTCTAGTTTTGTTTAAAAAAAAAAAAAAAAAAAAAAAACAAGAGAAATATTTGTTTTGTTAATAAGCCGTGGGGAAGGAAAATCTATAAGGAAGTTTCAAGCGACAAGGATTTAAGGTAAAAAAGAGTTACAAATTGTTAAGGATTTATGAAATTTGAGGGTTTATCATCAATAGTTGAAACCGAAGATGAAGACCAAGGAGATCAAGACGAGGAGCGGAAGACGTTTCTATTGGATGCCGTGAGAGTGGTGTTATCATAATTGGCGATCGGATGATGAAGGTGAGTAAGTAATCTCATCCTCAATAATAAATGGTTGATTTCCTTTCTTAGAGATCGTCGAAAATGGTTTTTCAAAATGTTAAAAGATGTGGGTTTTTAAAATATTTCTGAAGTTGTCCTTCCCACCACATTCAAAGTGTTGTGAATTCTCTCTTCATTCCTACCGCATACATGTGAGAACCATAAAAAAAGCCGTTCTTTTAGTGCAATTATCATAAAATCCTTTTTTTGTGAGGCGAAGTCGAGGCGAAATGCTTATTGATCGTTTCTCAAACACGCGTTCTCTCATTATGGTGTGGTTATTTCTCACTCAACATTTAAGAATGAGAATATGTTCTTTAGTATTTCTAACTTCTTATTACTAGCATGCAAAACTCTATGTCCTCATAACTCTTTGGATGCTTGTGACGCTTGAACGTTTTGAAGTTGTGAGTTTTAGTTTGATTTGCTCGAGGACTAGCAAAGTCTAAGTGTGGGGGAATTTGATAGGTTGTAGAATACATCCTATTTATTATCTATTGTTTATGCTTTCTTTGCTATTTTTCTTGTAAATTATGTATTTTACGCTTGTTTTGAGTTTTATAGATACTTTGGAGTCACACGGAGGAAAGAAGAAGAAATTACTCTATTTGACCCAAAAGGCAAAACCATTCATTTCATGGGCGACACTACTATCTCGAGCTCAAGGTTAAGGGGCAACTCTTTTGGGAGGAATACTAGACACTGCACCAGCAAAATGTTAAAGGGTCGCGATGGTTAACCCTTAGCAAGGTAACTGATACTCGAATAACAAACCCTACTCTTTAACCCTAAATCGAGAGAAACTTGTTTTTCATTTTTCATTTCATTATTACATCTCTCAAATTGAGAAAGAAGAAGCACTTTCACTGCTGCTAATACCGGATCGATGAGAAGATTGGAGGAAGTTGATGTTTGCACTAAACAGAGAATGCACGGAGAAGATTGGATCGAATCATGATAAAGAAGAAATGGAATTAAGGGTTGATTCATAATTGAATCTGGTAGCGAGAGGTGAGGGTGTCGTAAATAGAATTGTTGAGCCGATGAAGAGAGATTAATGATGCAAGGCTGTGAAGATAGAGTTGCGATTCGTAGACGGGGTTGATCTGAGTATGGTTAGGGGATCTGTGGGATTGAGGCAACTCCTCGATATGGGTATTTGTGTTTCTGGTTTGAATCGATTAGGGTCCAGGTGTTAATCTGGATGGTCTTGATGCCACGGAGAGAAGATGATTTGTTGTTGTTGAAGACGGTAAGTGTGTTGTTGCATCCTGTGATGAAATCGTGGGGTATTGTGGTGGAATCGATGGATTCAAGAGGTACAATGAGACGAGAGGAGATGGGTTTGTGGTAATTGCTAAAATTGAGCTCAAAAGTAGGGTTTTCTGAGGTTCCAGCTGAAGAACTATAGTCTGGGTCTTTGGTTGTGATGAACAATTGAAATTGAATGGGTTTTGGTGGTCACTGCAACTGAAATTGGTTGGTTTAGTTTTAATTTTAAGTTGCAGATGAATTGGATGGAGAGTGAAGATGTTGTATCAGAGATATAAGGTTCACAGAAGAAAAAAAATCTTGGCTTGTGTTACACTGGGTTGGATGGAGTTGATAGTGGTGATTCGTTTGGCGGCGAAATGGTAGGCATTAAAGGACCCAAAGGAGGTGCAAGGAGAAGACAGTGGTGGAACCGATGCTACCAGATTGGAAGAGCCAAGACGATTTGAAGCTTTGCAATTGAAGTGTTCTCGTTAACACTAGCAAAAGAATGAATGCTTGAATGAATAGATGAATGTTAGGATTCTTAGCAGTGAAGAAAGGAAGGCCCAGAAATTGGCCTCGGAATCATCCAGAAATGGGGAGGTTCTTACTGAAATTCTACCCTACTTGAGTTAGCTCAGTGAACCCAATGAGCCGATCTAACTCGGAGTTCGACCATTCACCACAGCTAGGCCGGCCCGACTTCGAGTGACCGACTCGGTGACCTTCTTCCCGACTTGACCTTCTTGACCTGATCGGTTTGACCCTTTTGACCGTTAGTCCTAACTGGACCTACGGAATATTCCGCCGAATATACCAATGACGGCGAAGAATTCAGTGACTATTCTTGCCGGATTACCAAATTCGCCATAATACCACTTTTCCACGACAAAATTCTGGAATTTTCTGTGGACTTCTCTCATGGGTGTGAAGACTTGGACTAGGAATTGGATGGAGAATTGGGCTAAAATTTGGAAAGAGAAGATGGAAGAGTTGAGAAAGGCTTGGATTTGGAAATTGAATTGCTAAAGGAAAAGGATTCTATTCCTTGGAGAATTTGGAGAATATTGAAGCCTATTAATAGAGAAGTTTTCTACATCTTTTACACATCTCTCTACACACACAACACTTGTGTTTTTGCTTTCAATTCTTCTTCTTAATTATTTGTGTGAACTTGAAAATTCTCCTTTTATTTATTTTGTGTGAATTTCAAAAACATGAGTAGCTAATTTTCTTATTGATTGAGTATGAATTCTTAGTTCTTAATATATGATTTGAGTTTTGTTTCAATTCTATCTTGAAGTTTTTCACATGATTATCGTTTGTTTTTACTAATAGGAATGTTTATTCATTCATTCATGATTGATAGATTGTTTAGAGTGCACGCTAAATTGATTTGTTAGTTTAATCTAAATCTAGTATATGTTAGGGAATAAGTAATCGTTCTCGACACTTTACACAAGTAGAAAACACGAGACCTTGCGGAGGGATTCCGTGGAGCGATTGTGTGTAAAAACAACGCTAGAAAGTGGACCAAGCGAACCGAGTTTAACTACTAGTACTAAACCTAAATTCATAGATCTTAATGTATTCGGGGAATTACATCTTGTAAGCGAACCTCAAGGTGGTTCTTTTGAATAGAATCGATAACTAAGCGGACTTGTTACTCGGTGAAATAAGGGATTTTGGGGCTAGCTAAGCGCTAACCCGCTATCCTACGGTTGGTGATAACTGTGACTAATAACATGTGGATGAAAAACATAACTTGAATCATTGTTTTGCAACGAAGAAGGATTCCTTGATCTTGTCTCTCTTATTGATTTCAACTTTATCTTTTAATTGCTTTGTTTATTTTCTTTTGCTTTATACATCCCCCTTTTTGTGAAAATTTTTACAACTAGAATCTCTTGCTCCTCGTGGGAATGAACTTGACTTCCATTATATTATTTTTAATTTGAGTGGAAATATTAATTAATTTGATTGCACCTACGACACGCATCATTAAACTTTGTAGATAAGACATCGCCATAATCATTTGAATGCTATTGTGATTATGTATGGGTATGAGGTGATGATTTCATCCTAGGGAATAATGTTTTACATGTGTTCTAAGGAAGTAAGTTCATAACCTTGTTTGTGAATCGAAAAGGAAATCGCCAGGCGTTATTGGTTTTGTTATTCATTGCATATCTTATGAACAACCAATATGTGTGATTGAGTATGACCGTTCACGACTTGTTTTGTTCTTGGTAGAACTATTCACAAAGGCCTGATTTATGTATTGGTATGACTTTTATTAGTGAAACCGATCTTAAGTAATCACCTGAGATGGTATGATCGGGATTGTGATTTTTTGTCTGACCAAATATGGGAAATGAGAACCGATACTAGTAAGAGGTGTAATACATCACAAAGGGGAACCGATCCTTGTATGAGGTGTAACAAGGTTTATACCAGAAAGGGGAACCGATCCTATGAACATGTGCAACACGTTTTTAGAAAAAGGGGAACCGATCCTATGGACATGTGCAACACATATAAGTTAGATACCATATATATGTGGGGAACCGATCCTAGTACCTAGTCAACGAGAATTTTGGAAAGCTAGTGTGACTATGCACAAGTACTCATGGAAGGTAGAACCGAAACTTGTTTTGGTAGAACCGTTAAACCCATGATTGTGATTGAATGTTATTTGATCGATCGCACAGTTCTTGAAAGTAAGATGAACCAATTCTAAACTTTTTTGGAAGTGTGGCAAATCGGTTTCAAGGTTGTAAGTGTGAAAGAGAACTTACAAAGTTAGGATGTCGACATACTTTGAACACGTGCCATGAATGTTTATTTCTTTATTGTTCAAAGTTATTCATTAATAGCTAAGGGAAGAGAATCCCATGATCGAAACATAAATAAGTTAAGAATCTTTTAATTAAGGTATTTAACTTCATTTTGTAGGAAAAAATAATTAGTAATGTGCATTTACTAATTAGAGATTTTCCGAGAGATTTCAACCATTATTCTTGGACAGAGCATTTCCAGGGATTATGGAAACTAAATTTGTGCTTTAATGAATATCTTGAGAATATTTTCGGTTTTGGAAATTCCTTGGTGTCCAAACTTCCTTGTCTATAAATACTTGAAGTTTGCCTTTCTAGCAAACTAATCCTTCGTAACAACATACTTCCTCTTTGTTGTGTTGTTACTGGTGTATCCGCCTATTCGGAGAGGAGAGTGACCTAATTAGGCGAAATATCTTACGACCGCTCAGTTTAAAGTATTCTTTGGGATTGAGAAGCTCTACGATTACCGTTGGTGGGAAACTATATAATTGTGGTTTATATTTTGTTTTCTTTGATTTAATTGACTAACGGTGGTTGAACTTTGATTGCACCTAGTTTGTTTATGCTTGAGAATCTTCTTCGATATAAGATTCACTCAAACTAGTTCGTAGTTTCGACGGGGATCTTTAGACCGTTGTTAGTTCTAAAGACGATCATGTGATTATCCATTGTTACTGCACTCGTTACAAGCGAGATTGATCACAAAAGATTCAAGTGATTGTGTGCAGGTGTTTATTGAAGATCTAAGATATTGAAGATTTCTGATTTGTGGGTTCATAATCTTTGGTGTGCACAATACTTGTTTCGGTAAAAGAGGATCCGATTAATAATCGGTTTATCTTTGTGATACATTGAATTGATTAATTGAGTAGATCGGCATCAACACAATTCTTTGGATTAGTAGTGTTATTGGTTAATCTTAAACGATTACTTCGGTAATTGAACATAAGATAGATCTAAGGACCCGACGAAGGAGTTTATGTTAAGATAAACGGAAGAGCCTTTGTCCAACTCATATCACTTGGGTTGAATATAGTTGATACCAAACAGATTTGTTGTTCCTTTACTGTTTGGAATACGAACCAAAGGACTTGTTCCAAGTACGTGACTAAGGTCGGAGGCGTAGGAATACAGACGGAACTAGGTGAACTATATGTTTATTTGCTTGTTCTCAACTATACGAAGTTAGGTGTAATTTTGGGTAGCAGCTTAATCCTGAGAGTATTCAATTCTGGACAAGGTCCCGGGGTTTTTCTGCATTTTCGGTTTCCTCGTTAACAAAATATTGATGTGTCATTTACTTTATATTTCCGCAGGTAGAAGGTGCAACCTTTTTGATGAGTTGTCTAAGGCAAATGTCCTTTCTAGAGGTAGAGCTTTTCTCGTAACAAGAAAACAACAATTACATGGAAAGGATGGGTTGGAGGTTGATTGCCACAAAATCGATTGATGAAGTAATAAAACCGAATTTCCGTCTACCCGTACGATTTTATGGTATGGAAACATTAGGGCAAACTCTTGGAAAGCGATTCCTTGGGTAAAGTTTGGTGTTCAGGTTCACTGAGCCTGCTAAGAAGGTTAGTTGCTTGGCTTGTTTTATTTGTAAGTCGAATATACATAAACCATTCTATCAATTATATGAATCACCGATCCAAGTGTAAATTAGAGAGCCTAGAAAATAGAAACATGTGTAACTTTCAAAAGTAACTAATAACTCTTTTAATCTTATGCGTAACCCTACCAAGAATTCACAACCAACTACTTCTCTGAAGTCTCCTTCACGTAGCAACCCTTCCATGGATCTAAGAAGTAGTCTCCTAATCTTATGCGAGAACTCTACCGTAATTCCCAACCAAATCCTTCAATATCTTTAGAGAAGTCGTGCACATCTATGGCGTAACCTAACGGCTAAGACATCTAATGGAGTATGGTTTTTTTGAGTTTTTTTCTTCGTAAATCTATATTGCTAACTCTAGCATATTCTTTTTATATGATGTTCATATGCCGTATCTCCACAGAAGAAAAATACGACTTTGGAATGGATCTAGGGAAAACGTCGTTCTTTGGAGCCGTATTTTACCTACTTTGCCTAACCGGAAAATACATGGACAAGATCTTCCTAAAATCGTTATGTTGTCAATATTCGGGAGGTTATAGTTCCATCGTTCGTGTTAACCGAAACAAGTGGCGAGGTTAAGTTATTAGGGGAAGCTAAAGATGGTTTTGTGGCATGGCCGAAAGATAACCTGTTCCATCTCTCGATGACAAGGTTAGTTTTTAGCTCTTTTGCTTTGTTAATCAAGTATATAGATAGTTTTACATAAATCGTGTATTCGGTTTGATTAAAGAATAAGTACGAGATAGAAATATATTAACACCTAAATGGAACATGAATTTTGAGTGTAAATTTGAAAATTGATATTTGGTTACGGATTTTATTATGGGCGTCGGCTTTGAAAAATGCCACGGCCTTCACACCGGTTGGCTTTATTACATTCTTGGGAAAATGACTTTTGTTTGTCTCTTGTTGAGAATTCACATGAATGATTTAATTCGCCTTTGGATTTAGAATATATATATAATACATTTAATCTCTTGCTTCGAAACTCCACAAAGATGGAAAACCTCATAAGCAAACCGTAAACCAGTTTTAGATTCGAGAAGAAATTGGGCGGTGACCAAGAACAACAAGCATCCTTGCGAAGATAAACCGAATGAGGAGCACCTAGCAGTCAATCCACATTCGGGGAGTCATGCGGCCTCGACAAGCTTCCAAAGAAGATTAAAAAGGTGCAAAGAAAGTTATATGTACAAAGTGTAGATCATGCATACCAACTTCCGGATGGGAAACATAGGATGACAAGGTTTGCCGCAGCGTCGAGAATGTCACAACTCGATCAATTGCTTGAAGAGACACCACCATCAAAAAGTTAAAGAAAAACGATGATTTTTGGATAAATGCTCTTTAATATTTTCTTTTGCAAACTATTAGACCAAAGCTCAAATTTTTTTTGTGTACTTAAAAATAATATGAATTTTTGGCATATATGAACTTCATATTTAACCACAATTTATATAAAGTATAAGAAAATTTGGATAGTGCCAGTGGATGGTTTAGATGCGCTATATCGAACGGCTTAGAGGCGTCACACGCGTAATACACACGCCTTGAGATTAATTGGCGTGGATAAACATAACATAAAGACACATTAAGCAAATATAAACTGGCGTGGCTAAATATCACATAAAGCCACGCTATATGGCGTGGCCATAGGTTCTCCCATGAACGGCTCCCAACGTTACATGTGGACGGTCAACGTTACATCTGAATGGTCAATATTGCATTATCTTAAACGAGATCCAATGGTTCCTAATACAGCCACGTGGATGAAGGTAATTGTAAATTGGCGTGGAAAAATATCACATATAGCCACGCTATATGGCATGACTATAGGTTCTTCAATGAACGACTCTACAACGTTACATGTGGACGATAAAGGATGCATATAATTTAACGGTCAATATTGCATCATCTTAAATGAGATCCAACGATTCCTAATACGGACATGTGGATCAAGGTAATTGGAAATTGGCGTGGCTAAATATCACATATAGCCACGCCTATGGGGCGTGTCTATAGGATATCCAATGAACGCTCACAACGTTACATGTGGATGGTATTCAACGGTTCCTAATACAACCACGTGGATGAAGGTAAGTGAAATTGGCGTGGCTAAAACATAACATATAACCACATTTAACCTATATGGCGTGTCTATTGATAACCAATAGATACGCCAAAAGCAATTTGCGTGTCTAAAGTGAACCAAATAGCCACGCCAAAAAGAAATTTATGTCTATAGTGAATCAAATAGCCACACCAAAAGAAATTTGCGTGTCTAAAGTGAACCAAATAGCCACGCCTAAAAAGCAATTTGCGTGTCTATAGTGAACCAAATAGCCACGCCAAAAAGCAATTTGCGTGTCTAAAGTGAACCAAATAGCCACGCCAAAAAGTAATTTGCGTGTCTATAGTGAACCAAATAGCCACGCCAAAACAATAAATCGTGTGTCTATAGAGTACCAGTACTTAAGTTTTTGGGACACTATATAGCAACGCTTATATGGCTCTGGCGTGTCTATTTCTGCATGAAATAGACACGCAAGGCAAGCGTGGCTATAAGCTACCTAAAACCACGCCGTGTTACCTAAAACCACGCAAGCAGACGTAATACGCCAAGTCTAAACCAAATTGGCGTGTCAAAACCCCTATGGACACGCCAATTTGGCGTGGCAAAAGGCTCATCCCGTACTAGTGTTAGGCTCACTATTGAAAGCCATTACTTGGTAGGCATGGAAGAGATCTAGTTCCCTTTGGATAACCGAATATCATTCCTTTAAGTTTTGTACCGTTTTTTGCCGATCAGTTACGAACTCTCTTTTGTAAAACAACCATATCCTTCGCTACAATTTTCCCTCTCTTACCCTGCCTCGTACTACGTTTTCACAAAAGGTTTGGGTCATCCAAGTTTTCATTATTGCCAAATCCTCTGCGGAATCAACAATTATAATGTGCAGGACTTAGTAGTCATAACAATTATAATTCAAGGGTAAAATAGGCAAAAAAAATTACATAAAACATTTTTAGGAATTTTGAAAAAATTTAACATTTTTAGTAAATAGTTTTTCAAATACAACACTTTTGGGCAATGACCCTCTATTATCTGTAATTTTTTAATTTTCCAATTTTTCAGTTTTACCTTTTTTTAGGGAAGAAAATAAAAAAGGTAAAAGTTTCGGTTTTCCTTTTGATTTTCATCCATTTTTGACTTTTACTAGCTAGAATATTATTTATTTGATTTGTCCCTCCGTTATAGGAATCTCTTGATTATTATTTTTATTATGTTGCTATGAAATCTCCCGCTTTAACATTTTTTTCCTCGACCACTTTTACATGAAATCCTCGAATGATAATGTTCATGCTTCAGGGCCGGATTGTGACTCATTGTTGCTCTTACGTACTGTTTTATTATCCTGATCATCGACCCTTTGCTATTGCTTGCACTTCATGAGACCGTATTTTAGCTAGTGGGAACATACAGAGGCGTAGCCGGGTAGTATTAATGTGTGAATTTTGGATTAAAAGTGAAAATTAGCATTCGCCTGATTTTTATTTGAAGAGATTGAGACTTTCACATGAGAAAAACTAGAAACGCAAAGTAAACACACACGATGATGTGTATATATTCCTAATTAAGCAGCAACTGTAAACTACTTTTACGGGGAAATTAGGCTAAGGCCTTACCCATGAATAACCCATAATATCAGGCCTTTAATTAAAAGAAGTTTAAATTTAGGCCTCGAAATATTAAAAGACCTTGATACTCTTATGCATCTTGTCAAGCCCATAATTAAATAAAATTTAAATTTTGACCCAAAATTATTAAAATATTATGTGATGATGTTCCAACCACCTCCGACCACCACATCCACCACCAACCACCACCACCACCACCACCACCAACCTCCGACCACCACTGCCAGCCACCTCCGACCACCACTGCCTGCCACCTCCGACCACCACCATCAAACCACCTCCAAACACCACCACCGTCAAACCACCTCCGACCACCACCGCCAGTCAAACCACCTCCGACCACCACCACCAGCCACCTCCGACAACCACCACCGCCCGCCCGCGCCGCCGCCAACCACCTCCCGCCACCACTGCGACCACCACCAACATATGGATGTGTACATAGAAGTTACACATGCATATGACATGTGTATCTGTAAGTTACACATTCATATAGAATGTGTAATGCAAAGTTACACTTGTACATAGATAGATGTGTTACACATGTGTACGCGTGGTTACATGCGTATGACATGTGTATCTACAAATTACACATCTATATGCATGTGTAACTTTTTATTACACATGCTATATGTAAGGTTATCTACAAGTTATTCATCATAAAAAACATGTATTACTTTAATATTTATTTACAATAATTTGTCCGTTCATCAATTATTACAATTATAGTAATTGGTTGTTTGAACACAATAAACGAATTAAAACACGAGATATGGAAAGCAAAATCCTAGAAATAATACACCATATCCTATAATAGAAATTTTTCCTTCCTTTTTTGTCTTTCTCGATTTCAATATATTTGCACATCTGCAAACAAGAATAAACATCCATGGAATTAGGTTGATGGACAAAAATAAAGAAACAAAATTGTAGAATAATTGCAAGGCAAATTTATAGAACACACATAAAAGGCACATGATAACTTATCTCCTAAGCCTAGTGTTAGGAGGAGGAGTTATTTTTATTTTAGCTACACAAGCATTTAACTTGTGTAACTTCTAGTTACACATGCATTTGTCTAGTGTAAGGAGAAGTTACACATGCATATATAAATGTGTAAGGAGAAGTTACACATGCAACTGAGTTGTGTAAGGAGAAATTCCTATCATTAAAATCTAAGGTTCCAAACATGATTCCATGACTGACAATGTGAAAACTCATCTTAAGATAACATTATATGGTAGTATTACCGAATGAAAGCAAGATTAAAGATACCGACGAACTGACATTCAATGCTATTTCATCTATAGTTTATATGGAGGACAAACATATGAAGGTAATTAAAGAAAATTTACCTCAAGCAAATGATGGTTGCGGCAAAATGAAAGAACTGAAAATAATGAAAATCTCATTACTCGTCCGAAGAACATGACCATATAGACCCACAAAATGGAATCAAGAATTCATTATCGAGAGACATAATCAATAAGTGAGCAACCATGAACCTAAATATCGAATAAGAAATGCAGGAAAATACTAGATGATAACTGTAAACTAGTAGTTACACATCTAACTAACTAGTAATTCAATTTATAACATGTATCTATAAGTTACACATCTAATTATCATGTGTAACTAGTAGTTACACATCCATTTAGCTTGTGTACCTAGAAGTTACACATCTAATTAGCATATGTATCTAATAGTTATACATCCAAAAAAAGTCGATAACTTACAAAAGAATCGTGGCTAACATGATTAAACTCCTACAAGTCCCCAGCTTCTAGAGCTAAACGGCCATGGGTTTCATATACCGAACCACAAGAAACATGGCGCGAAAATAGGGAATCATACGTACTTTGGAAAGGGCTCTATATCTAAGAAATTTGCTCTTTGAAACAAGTAATGCTGATTATTGATGGTTTTAAATCATGATAAATTTATGATGTAGAGTATCGAAATATCAACAGTATGAGAACATAAGCTAGAAGCTAAAAGATTAAACTGGAATTGTCACATCAATTTGAACTCTTTAAAGTAAGGACGACCTTGACTTTGAGCTCATTGATAATCCGTTGAACTGTCAAATCTTGACCGTGAGCTCATTTTTCAACTTAAAAACCCATTGCGAAATACCACGCCTACATAGCCATTGAGCTAGGTCTATAGCATCACATGACCTATGCAAATCGTTGGTGTCTCTATTGTTTTCTTGGTTAAGAACACCACTTGACTTCTTCCCATTCTGTTTACTCGGATAGTCACTTACCTTCACTAGACAGTCAATAAGCACATCAATTGCGGAATACAAAACACAAAGTAAGCAGATCTATATTATTTACGAATAATTCACATCAACCAAAAGAAAACCGAAATAAAATGGGGCTACATAAACTCTAGTGTATGCATATGTTAAGTTTTGATGGTAAAGCATCTAATCAACGCTAGGCTGTTGATAAGGACATCAATTGCAAACCACAAAACCCAAAGTAAGCAAATTTACATTATTTCCTTTTGAAATGTATAGTTTAAGAGAAAAATCATCTATGCATGGAAGATATACATCACTAAATGCATGTGTAATCTGCAATTACACATCCAAAATTCAAGTGTAACCATCAATTACACATCCTAAAAGCGTGTAACTAGCAACATACACATGCTAGGAAGCATGTGTAACTAGTAGATACACATGATTATAGCAACACAAATTTCATCAAACATAGGTTCCTACCAACAAAAGGTTACATACTTTTCATATAATTCTATAGCAATTAGCATATAACGACATGAATAGTTACAGATGATAAGACACTCAAAGTTCGGAGTTCAGTTTTTACTTTAATATTTGTACTGCAGTAACTGGAACCTAACACCTTAAAACGTCTAGTGCCAACAATCTCCAAATGTAAAGCGAGTATGAACTTGTCACCCCCAATGTAAGGTAGAACTTTTTCAAAATAGCTACCGCCTTTTAATTAATGTCCGCCAAGTAATCATAATAAGTACGATATAAGCTATTATGAATGAGTTATAGATAAATTCCATGTTATAACACCCATCCGATAAAACAGACTCAATTCATTATGCTACAACCTGCCATACCCATATGATACATGTTACTCCACCAGTTACTCTTCCTCTAGCTCCAATACCACCACCATCACCACCACCACCACCAGCTCCATAATCCTCTTTTAAAACCTGCACCTGCACCACCAGCACCTCCTCCAATTAAAAGTGGGAAAAGTTATCTATACATTGGTCAAACAAATCACAGTTTTATAAGTTTCATTAGTATTGCATTAGAAAACAAGTTAAGCATGCAAATACCATGGCTAGTAGCCAACAAATATATAATCTCGCAACACTCCTAGATCTCGCTAGGTCTTCACATCTTTCTCGTGTTTTGGCTATCGTCATTCATTGCGTCATTTATATTACTCGTTAGCGACGCCTTTGCTATGTGTTGTTTATGGATTTCACAGAGGTGTTGGTGTTGCAATATTCTGATCCTACATCTTTCCTTTTCTCATGTCTTCTATGCGAAGAAGAGAACTTCATGAGAATTAGTAGTTTCAAAATACCGCGGCCATTCATTTTTTTCCTTTATTTTTCTGCCGACAAACTTCCGTAAATCCTGTATAACTTCTTACACGTGTTACATATTCCCCTTTTTACCGGCACATTAAATGCTAACCGGTCATCCTTTTCTTATCTATTTAAGAAGAGATCTATCAAGGATATATTTCTTTTCTTTTACTTCATCTTCTTCATCTCTCGCATTCTCCGTGAATTTTTTATCGTCTCGCAACTTTTTGCCGTTGTTCATCTTGTCAGTAAATCTTCCCCGCTACTTTTCTTATGGAGCTATCAAGGTTTGTAGATCATACCGCACATGATCCATTTGAATTCTTCTACCGAGATTACTTTATTTGATATTGTTCATCTCTCGATTAATTCCCCTTATTGTTTCGTTTTTAGTAAGAACGTCCCCGTTACCAAATTCACAAATAAAATCCTAAAATATCCAAGGGTTCTCAACCAAAATCCGTCGCACACAAGAGAAAGCCTGCGAATAGCAAGGTATTAAGAAACATTTACTCTTCTAATAACAATATTGCTGCCTCTCGTTTCTTATTTAACTTGTGATTTGCAGATGACAAAAACGTCGATAGATCCCCCAAGAGATCTCGTCGTTCTAAAAATGTTGAAACTTCTTCCTTTTCCTATATTTAAGCTTAAAACCTCCCGCGATATCATCGCAAGATAAATCTACCCTTGTTGTCCTGCGAAAAATGTCGTTGTCGATCCTCCTCCTATGTCCGAGTTTTCCATAGATGAAGTTCCTCATGGTAGTCCCGTTGTGAACGAACCATTCTCTTCTCCTACTATTGATGCCTCCGATTTTCCCCTAGGCCATTAACCTTCATCGATTCCATCTTCACATGACATTCCCGACGAAATACGATTTAACTCTCCCCTCTTCTGCCGTCACTACCTCTTCATCCGAGTCTATTCCTCTTACTAAGGAAAATTTGGAGGGAATGGACGTGGCTTTCAAAGTTTTATCGAATATCATGAACGACGCCAAGAAAACCTCCATCGATCCTATCAAGTCTAATGTCTCATGATTTTGAGTAAGTACTTTGGTTATGACAGAATTTCGCAAAACATCTTTAGAGCAAGAAGTTAAAATTTTGAAGAACAATCTCCAAGCCATGACCGCAAAGTGTGACACTCTCCGTCTTGAGAATCAAAAACTTCAAAATGTCTCACCGGATCGTGATAATCTTCGGCAAGAAGAACGAAGAATTAAAAGGCATCGCTCCCCTCCTTTTTTTTTTTTTTTTTTTTAATCTTCAAGCCCTTGTTCGCCCTTCAAGCTTTGAACCGTGCGAAAAATGGAGATATCAATTGGAATCTGTTGTTGAAGAAACTCGAATGGATAGAGACGTTTGGATGGAGCAATATAACCAATTAGATAATCTTCATACATATTCTCGTTGATCAAATAGATAATCTTTATAAAGAAAATGCCGACTTAGTTCAAGCATGGCTCATTAAGCAGCTAATTATCTCACCTCTGTTACTTCTTTGACTACAACTAATTTGGAGTTGGAAACTTTATCGATTAAAATGGAACTCTTTCTCAAGAGAAGCGAGCTCATAAACAAGGTGGCGATTTCCTAGAAACAACTTGACTTCTCACAAAAAATATGTAAAGAACAAGAACGATCTTTGTTCACCGAGAAGTAAACTCAAGAAGTTATCATTGAGAGGGATAAACTTATCCAAGGTAGAATAACTTTAAGTGTAAAAACAAGCCAACTCAAGGATTAATATTCCAAGTTAGAAGAATCCCACTCTTCTCTTGCTAAGGAAAACGCTACTTGTTTCTAACGGAAAGAGCTTGCGATCTCGATCAAGGTTTGGTTGGAGATAATTTTGATAAAGGCTATGAATCATTTGGAGAATAGTTGTTTGGCTTTAACCCAATTTCTTATCCGCAAAAGGAAGGTAGTCATGATATTTGACTACCTTATTCAATTTGTTTTCTTGAATTTATTGTATTTTCCTTGCGAATTCAAGAAAAAATATGAATTACTCTCTATACTTTTTATTTTTATGTTAATCCGAGAAAAATCTTCACTCCTCTATTTCCACTTTGAAGTCCGACTATGCCAAAATTCACAAAGAAAATGGATCGCCATCGTTTCTCTTGCTCGCTCTCGCGATCGTGCGTAAACAAGATTCGACTATCTCACTTACTCTAAAGATATAGAGAGTAGGAATCATCGTAAAGCACTCCTTCGCCAATTTCACCTCAAAGTCAAGTTCTTGTGAATGATGTCTTATTGTCCAAATCTCTTGATCCCGTATCTGTCGAACCTCTAGAAGTAAGTGATGATGAAGTTCCTAACCCTCCCGATAGTGATTATGATTATGAAAGTGGCGAAGATTCCGTAAATGAAGAGGTGATTCCATCTAATGAAGTCACAATAAGAATTTAGTTGAAGGAGGAGGATCTCAAGCGAGAATGCAAGAACTGGCGAAAGTGCAAGAGTTGGTGAGGCTAATAAAATTGTTGAAGAACATCCAAAGATCTCCTTCTCGGCGAAAAATCGATATTGAGAATTGAACTTCTTGTAATTTTACTTTTTGCATTGTTACTTATTTATGTACTTCAATCACCTTTGAGTTGTATTTATTCGCTTATTATTCTTCTTTCTTGCTTTGAAGACAATCTTTGATTTTTGACAATTCCCATTTTGCAAATGAAAGATTTCTGTTATCTATATTCAAACTGTTTATGTAAATTTTTTCGTTGCGACAAGATCGCAGGACGTCCTTACATTTTCATGTGATGACCCATTGATCTTGCCTTATCATTTCTCTTATGTGGTCTTATTTTGCCTTCCTAGTTAAAGGTCTTATTTTGCCACCTTTCATTGTTCCGACAAAATTGCAGGACGTCTTTACTCTTTCATGTAATGACCCATTGATCTTGTCTTATCATTTTTTTTTAATATTATTGCCTCTGCAGGATATTTTTCTTGCGACAATATGACAGGCCTAAATATCCTCAAGAACGTAATGCCCCATGACATTGCCGTCTTTGCGACGAAATCGCAGGACGTCCTTACATTTGCATGTAAGGACCCATTGATCTCGTCTTAGCTACTCTTTTGTATTTTTGCCTCTTCAGGATTGTTGCACAAATATGACAAGCCTAAATATTCTTGCTAATATAAAGTATCATGACATTTGCGTCTTTTTTGACACTATCAGCTCCCTAATGGAGGGTGCCGCCTTATCTTCTCCCTCGGTTGCCCCTTCAAGGAGGCTTACTTCTGCCATACAAGGCTAGCTCCTCCCATCCGGTCTTAACAACAACTAGTTTTTTTCAGCCTCTTATCCCTTTTGCCTATAGGGCTTATGGTTACGAGACTGCACCCTAAGTGGAGTTTTCTTCGGGCCGAGTGCAACATTAGCCAAGACTTTCCAAGAATGGCCGAGACACTTCAAATGCCCCAGGCACTCTTGGCTCAACCGTGTACCTCGCCTTGATCATATGTCGACTCCTTAAAGAGACCCCGGCCGTCCAACCTAAGGTATAACTTATATATAGTTGGAAATCAAAGGTATCTCTCCTGGATGGATGTTATTACCCCAATCTCCATGACTCAGTTCCAGGGGGTGTGTAACCTTTTCCCCGAGCCACGTTACGATACCCCTTACATGACACACTTTAGGTACTTTACCTCTTACGAAATTTTATTCGCGAACTAGGTGTACGCCATGAAGGTTCGTCCCATTCTGATTATTTTGTCAAATTTGTTTTATACGTATTAGGTACCCCTACTATGACGCACTTTAGGTTCTTTTTTTGCCTTTTGCGAAATTGTGTTCGCGAATTAGGTGTACGCCATAGTAAGTTCGCCACTTTCTCGATTATTTTGTTGATCCTTCCCGTATATGTAAGCTCTTTTGTAATTTCACCGATCTTTAATAACTTTTCAGGTGCAAAATATTCGCATGTTTTTCGAGAATAAAAATGAAATATTTAATTCTTTCTCGCCTCAATCATGTATCATTCCAGCCTACTTCTTCACCATAATTTTTTATGGGTAATATCTCTTTAAGTATAATCTATTCCATGGTCTATCGAGTATGCGTCCCCACATCTCTACCCTCGTGGTCCATCAATCTATATGCTCCCTGTTCCAACTATCTCCTTGATGATATAAGGTCCATCCCATTTTTCTCAAGCTTTCCACCACTTTCCCGCCGATATATCGGTGTTTCTCGGAACTAAATCGCCTAGTTGAAATTCGCGTGTTTTAACACGTTTATTATATTCTCGGGCTAATCTTCGCTGATAATTTTCCATATGCTGCAAAGCCCTTTCTCTTTTTTCTTCTAATTCATCCAACTTAGTTAAAATAATACCCGCACTAAGATTTTTCTCCCAAGCTTCTCTCTTTGTTGTTGGAATAATAACTTCTGTTGGTAGCACAGCCTCAACCCCATATGTTAAACAGAAAGGTGACATTCCCGTGGCTTCTCGCCTGGTTGTGTTATAAGCCCACACTGCATTATGTACCTGTTCGCACCATGCTTTATTGTACCCTTCTAATTTCTTCTTCAATATATCTGTGATTGTCTTATTTGTTGCTTCTACTTGCCCATTTTCATGAGGGTATAATGGAGTTGACTTTCCGCATTTTATCTTAAATGCATTAAGTAACAATTCTATATTCTCATCCCTCGAATCTGCTTTCCATTATCGATACCAATTGTGTGGAATTCCAAATCTACATATAATATTCTCAAATATGAATGTAAAAATATCTTTGTCGCGAATGTGTTGTACTCGCCTTTACTTCGCCCATTTTGTGAAATAGTCTCGTAGCGAGAATCAAATATCTTCTTTGCCTGCACTCCGGTAAAAACGATCCAACAATATCTAAACCCCATTTTCCAAAGGGCCACACATTTGTTGAAGATGTTAATAGTGCTCCGTGTGCATGTATTTTATTTCCATGCCTTTGGCAATCTTCGCAACGTCTTGATACACGTTTCACATCCTCATGCATATATGGCCGTAATAGCCTTGTGTTTTCGCTCTCGTATGCCAAAGATCTTCCGCCGCCGTGATTGCCGCATCCCCACTATGCAACATCTTTAACACTCGCTTCTCCTTCTTCTCGTGTCAAACACCCGAGTGAAGGTCCATTAAAAGATCTCCTGCAGATAGTATCCCATCTCTTAGTTCATAATTTGTAGCACGACTTTTTAATTTGTGCGCCTCCACCTCATTTCTTGGTGTTTCTCCTCTCATCAAATATGCATGGAGTTCGGCTCTCCAATCTTCAATAACGGGTGTTTGCTTCCCCATCTTCTATGATCATCACATATACCTCTCCTTCTTCCTCCTTATTGATTGATGGTGATAAAAGTGTCTGTATCTTTATGCATCTCGCAGTTGGATCCGTCATCATACTTGAGATAAAAGCAAAAACATCTGCGAGTCTATTATCTTTTCTTGATATGTACCTCCATTTTATTTTTGGGATTTTCGCTGACAATTCTCCAATAAGTTTCTTGTATTTCTTTAAAGATGGTTCATTTGTATTGTATTCTCCTTTTATTTGTCGAATGACTAGTCATGAGTCACCGGTGATTCTCACATTTTCCAACCGCATTTCTATTATGAATTTCAAAGCATGTATTACAGCTTCATATTCCGTTTCATTATTGGTGGATGTGAATTCCAATCCAAGGAAAAGCCATTTTAGTGCCTTCCGCGAAATCAAAACAATTCCAATTCCGTTACCTTCTCCATTTGACGATCCATCTACCAACACTTCCCATCTATCCTGCTCACAATAGGTCCTTTGGGTTTCCATATTCTTCTTCTATATCCATTATTTCTTCCACCGCTTCATCATCTTCTAAAGGAAATTCTCGCTAAAAATCTCATGATAATTTGTGACTTCAGGTGAAGATAGTACTTCATAGTTGATTTTGTGTCCTATTTGTGCATTCCATCTCTCGACTCGGGCCGATCTTTTGAATTCTTCATTACCGATTCAATGGGTACCTTTGTCAATACCCTTATACTGTATGTGCTTGAAAATATATGCGAAGCTTGAATACCGCATAAACTAACGCCAAAATTAATTTTTCAATTTTTGAATAATTTTTCTCTCACGGTATTGAAAGTTTTACCGATGTAGTAGATTGGTTTCTCAATTCGCATCTACTCGCAATAACACAAAGACTTAATGCGTGCGATGTTGTCGCAAGATATAGTAGTAGTTCCTCTCCCGGTTCTCGCTTTTTGCAAAATAGATATATTCATCGATAATCTTTTATTCCTTGCGGGGCTTTCGCATTCATCCGTCCAATTAAATTTTCCCCCTTTTTGAGTATGTTGAAAAAGTGTTTGCATTTATCCGATGATCGCGAAACAAACCTCCCTAGTGAAGCCAAGAGTCCGTTTAGCTTCTCGCATATCTTTTATTGTTGTCGGAGTTGGCATGTCGCGAACCGCTTGCACCTTCGGGCACGGATCAACTTGTATACCCTCTTTTGATACAATGTAGCCTAAAATTTCCCTAACGCAAAACCCAAAATACACTTCTCTGGATTTACTTTGATGTTAAACTGCCTCATTTGTTCAAAAAAATTTCTCTCAAATCCTGACATGATCTTTTGCTTCTTTACTTTTAGTAACATGTCATCCACATACACCTCCGTGTCTTATGTATCCATTTCAAACACTTTTTCCACAATTCTTTGGTATGTTGCTCCAAAGATTTCGCAAACCAAATGGCATTTTTGTATAACAATATAATCCTCTTGGGGCGAAAAAAAGCGCTTGTTCTGATCTTCTTCAACAGAGGGATTTGATTATATCCTTTGTATCCATCTAGAGAAGATATTCAATCATTTCCTCACGCGACTCTACCAATTGTGGGATATCCGGTAGTGGAAAAATATCTTTTGGGCAAGCTTTATTTAGATCAGTGAAATCTATACAGATTCTTATCCCTTTGTTCTTCTTTGGAACTACTACCATGTTTGCTATCCACTCCGGGTATTTAGCTTGTCTTATGATTCCTGCATCAAGCATCTTTTTCAGTTCTTCTTCTATTTGGGGATGTTACATTGTTGCAATCTTTCTAATTCTTTGTTTGAATGGTCTTATATTTTTATCAATCTCCAATTTATGACATGCCACAGGCGGATCTATTCCCGGTATCTCATCCATATCCCATGCGAAAATGTCTTTATATTCTCGCAGCAGATTGATAGTTCTTTCTTCTTCATCTTCCTCCATCTTAGTTCCGATTTTTAGTATTTTGGTTACTTCTCAGGTGCCAACATTCACTTACTTTGTTGGATCTGCCGCGGTGTAACTGGCCTCAGGTTCTTTCATAGGTGTCGGCTCTTTTATCTCCTTCGCAAGTCCATTACCTGCAGGTATACCTTTTCCTTCCTCTGCTTTTATCATGTAAATTCTAAATTCTTCTTATTTCTTTGCTTCCTTCGCCATTTTCCTGCGATTTTTCCGCTTCTCTGCACGTCCTTCGTATTGTTTTACTTCAATTTGATAACATAGTCTCGCCTTATCCACATCTCCTCTAATTTCTCCGATCCCACTTGGTATAGGAAATTTAATGCATTGATGTAATGTCGACGCTACAGCTTTAATCGCATATATCCAAGATCTTCCCAACAACATGTTGTATGGTGACTCCATTTCCACTACACAAAATATTACCCGAGTTTCAATTTCTCCTAGTAGAATTCGCAATTCTATTTCTCCTTTTGGTTTTGTTACAGATTTGCTAAATCCATGAATATGATAAGTTGAAGGAGATATTTCTTCATCTTTGTATCCCATTTCTTTATATGTATGGTAGAACATTATATCCACCGAACTCCCTGCATCCACCAAAGTTCTGTTTATTGTCCATTCTTCTACAATTTTTTCCGTGTTCACCTTTTCTTTCTGTGTGGTTACTGTGATTACCAAAGGAGATGTGTGCCCAAAATTTTCTTCTGGTATTTCTGCTGATGTGAACATAATTTTCTGTTTTTCCCAATCTCTCAAAGGTGACGTCTTCTCAATTGCTACAATTTTATTTCCTTCAAAATCTCGTTTATGTATTCTCCCTCTGATGTTCTCATGGAATTCATTGATCATTGTTTTTGTGATCGATTTACACTCCAACCTTTTGTTAAATTTCTCGATTCTAGTTTTCTCCATTTTCACTGATTTATCCACTTGTTTTATCACTTTCTTGATTTTGAACAACCTTGAAATCAATCTTTAATCTTTTTCTTCAATCAATCCCTGCTTTCTAGCGCCATTATATAGTTGCAGAAATCCTACACTACACCCCTCACAAGAATCCACACAATCAAACAATTTTAAAATGAACAATTATAGTTTTTATTGATTAAACTCCTTGAATGTTTACAAGATAAAAGGAAAATGAGCTAAAGAATTACAATCACTCTAAACTTTCTCTAATGACTTGCCAACACTCGGAAGATCTCTCTTCAATAGGTTGGTCCCATTTTTATATAGAGTATTACATAATGGATGACATACTAAGGTGTCCTTTTTATTTTTCGGGAATGACTTGCGAAATATCGCAAGTGTACAAATATAAATCTCGTAACACTCCTAGATGTCGCTAGGTCTTCACATCTTTCTCGTGTTTTGGCTATCGTCATTCATTGCGTCATTTATATTACTCGTCTGCGACGCCTTCTATGTGTTGTTTATGGATTTCGCAGAGGTGTTGGTGTTGCGATATTCTGATCCTACAGATTGCAACAGAATAAATTTACCTATTCATCATTTCCTGCATGATTTAAGTCTTCTGATCTTTTCACCGCTTTTCTCGATCTTCTTTAACACAAACAAAAACTCATCCAAAACAGATCTACTCGATCATGAAACAAGTCTCGATGATTTCTCGTGAATAAGTCATCTCGATCTTTCATTGTTGATGAATGAATCAACAAAAATTTCACTAATTCGAGAGAGAATGAATGGAGAAGAGAGAGAAAAAAAATAGAGAAATGAATATATCTTGTGGTATTCTCTTTGTATAAATATTAAAGGGTAATGTTGTCATTATTAAAATTCATAATAATTAATTATAGGTCGATCCCAGAAGAAAAATTGATATTTTGGGCCTAGTAGTATGGAGTTGATAGTGAAGGATCCATTTTGTGGGGCTTGTATATGTTGAACCCACCACATAGTAAGGGGGTTATAGTGTTTTTCACTTTATTATTACTAGCTCCATGCTTATCTTTTGCACTAGTCTAGTACTCCACATATCGTCCACGGATATCGCAATACTGATGCCTCATTCCGCACATAGATGGAAGTTGTCTGGCCTTCTGCATCATCTGTCCCTGGTACGTTTGTCCTTGCATCTGTTGCACCATCTGTCTAACAGCTTCACACCTGCACTCCTCACTCACTCCCCTCATCTCTCTACAGCAGTCCTGGAGTCCTTTCCTTGTTGGCTTGCTCTCCTCCTCCATCATAATATCATCACCTCTTTGTGATGATTTTCGTAAATACTGTTGACACATATTCATATGCATTTGTCGTTGACACCTCTATGATTGTTGATTGTCCATGGCGTCTTCGATCTCAGTGGTGGTAAGAGTGGTCCTGTAAATCGATGCCTCTACTGCAGCTATGGTAAACATGGTGACCAAAAGAACCGCCATCGAAGCAGCGATATTGAACTCAGCCATTATTTTTTTGTTTGAATGTTTCTGGAAATTATGGAAAAAAAAAAAACTAAGAAAAGAAGTGATGATGTGTGGCATCAGTGAGCGATTGACGAGTATTTATAGAAAGATTTACGATTTGCATGGAAAGTACGTGGTGCAAGCTAATATGACATGTTGTCATGGTCAGTTTTATTAGGGGTTGTTCTCAGTAAGTTTACGTAAACACTAACCAACCGGGGCTAGCTCAGTTGGCTAGGGTCGAACTCTCGAGTTGTTAGGTCAGAGGTTCGAATCCCGCCACGGATCGTGTAAAAAAAAGTTAACGTAAAGAGTCAGTAGTCAGGACTCGCGAATCTTTGATTACGTGTGTGTAATGCAAATGGGAAATGCAACGCTCCTAGATTTTGTCTCTACATATTAAATGATATCCCCAGAGTCAGTGACGGAATTATGTGAGGGCTAACCGGGGCTTTAGCCCCGGTCACCCTCCCAGTCCACTAGCCTAATTTTTTCCTTTTTAGCATAATTTTTGGTTAACCATGTGTATTAGCCCGGGTCTAAAATGAAAAATCCGTCTTCCTGTGTCCGTCCTAGGCTACGTAGCATGTACTATGTACTGCTCAGTGCTCACATACTGATTACTAGGTAAGAAGATTCTCGTAGCATGTACTATGATATCCCATGGCATGATGGCTTACAGATAAGCAGATTTTCTTGGCTATAAAGTGGTGCAAAGGTGAACAGGGGACAAGCAGTGCCGGCCCCGAGGGAAGGTCAACGAAGGTTGCCTTTGGGGCAGCGCGAAGGGGCAGCAAAATAGGATTTTGTCTATGGTGATTTGTTTTAAAAAATGAAATGAAGGATCAAATCACTATTACAAAAAATAAAAAGGATGTGTAGGAAAATATTTAGGGGCATATTGAAAATAAGGACTTACTTTAATAGCTTATTGCTAATATTTAAAGGGTTATTTTGTTTTTGCAGTTTTGTCTAACTTTTTTGAGTTTGTCTAACATTTGTCCAGCTTTTGCGTTTGGTTCTTGAAAAACGTTGACCCGCCGACTATGTTATATCTTGACTTATGTTATATAATTACTAATAAATTAAAATAGAAATTAATTATTAATCAATTTACTATTGTATCCTTACTATATTAATATTTGGAAAAACTTTTTAGATCTCTTCCATGATTCATCATCTCCTTCTTCTTCGTCTCTTAACACCGCACCAACACCATCACTTTTCCGTCCCTATATAAGCTTTAAAAACAACCACCCATCCTATAAAATCTCTCGATCCTCGTTCTATACACCCGTAAATTTTATAACTTCAATACATCAATTGAAAGTACGAACCAAAAGATTTGTTTTCTAATTTAAGTTTGAATTTTAGTTTGAATCTTATTTGGTATTTATGAAATTGGTTTTTGTACGAAGTTCATATTGGGTCGATTAATAGTTCGTGGAGACAATGAAGGGATGGTTAGTGGTCAAGTGTTTATCTTGTGAGTTGTCTTCATCGAGATGTAATTGGAATTTGTTGATGTGGTCCTGTTTTTGGGGCTTTCTAGCGGGATTAAAATTAGAGTTTACATCAATGAAAGATGAATTTGGTGTTTTTTTTGAATTGATTCGACTTTACAACAAGGAAGTGGAGATGCTCTTATGGTTTTAGGGTTTTCGATGTTTGAATGATCGAAAAATTGAATTACAAGAAGAATTTTGGGTTAAAGAATTGAATGAGAAATCAATTGAGAAGTGATATTGCGTTTCCGGGTCGGCACTGGGTTTTTGTGGTCATGAAATTGGGTTTAGATGGACACAGAATTATTGGCTTTGAGTTGTATACGCTTTTGGGTATAGTACCAATAAAAGCCAAGGAAAGAAAAGGCTCGGACGACCATTTCTTCCCCTTATCATTTTTACTACCGCATCAAATTGTTAGCCATGAGTTCAATGAGTTTACCAAGTTAATCGGAAGTAACGGGTCGAGTTTGTGGGTTTTAGCAAGTTTTGAATAAAAAAACAGGAAACAGTGGAATGAGTTTCCAAGAAAGATTTGATGTATGTTAATGGTAGTCTAATCATTATAGTTGAAGAGTTCATGTGTAGTATTTCAATTATGGAGATTTCTTTCGTGAAATATTAGTTGAACAGATTATGGGGAGTTCGTTTTCACAAAGCTGAAAAGAGGGGAGGGAATTTGGATGCTTGATAAGATGGTGAAGGGAAGTTTCTCTAATCGGATATAGAGAAGAAGACAAGAAGGGAAATTATTGTTATTTAAATATTAATGAAGTTAAGGGTACAATGGTAAATTTGTTTCATTATTAAATTTTATTAAATGTTTTTATAATTACTAAATCAAGTCATTATTTAACAAAGTCAACCAGGGTCAATGTTTTTTCCAAGTACCAAACACCAAGTTTGACAAATGTTAGACCAAACTCAAAAGTTGGACAAAAACGGAGTACCAAAAACAAAATAACCCATATTTAAAAGATCTCATATACTACATAGAATGAGATGCCATTTTTTTCTTCTCGGTTTATATTACAGAGAATGAGATGCCATTTTTTCTTCTCGGTTTCTCTTCAAAACTCTCGTGGTCTGCTTCCTTCTGGTTTCTTACTTCCTCCCCTACACCACTTCCACTTAGAGTTAAACCGTATCCTTGTGTGTGGAATTTGTATCCTCCCGGACTACGACTGCCGGCTGGACATTTTTGGCTTACTTTAAATAAGCAAAACTCCATTTTCAACTTAATTCCGCAATCGTGCCTCCAAAAGGGGCAATATCCACACTTGAACACCACCAATATGTATTTACACATCATGATGATGATCATAGGAAGCACAAAATAAATAGAGGCAAATCCTATTATCATGGATCAATCAAATAAAATTAGAGTTATTTGCGCATTCAAAGTGGCATCTGTACTTGTTTTAATTGCCTTAATTATCAACAACAACACCTACCACCATACTTAAACACTGAAAATTTATGATCTTAATTTAAGAAGAATGACATGAAAATACACATAACCGACACATATATAGTTATGCTCATGTAAAATCCTCAAACAACCATAATCCGTTCCTCCTCCATTTTTACGAGAAAGGGCAACATCTTTTAGGTCTTCTTTGGGGCAGCAAAAACGTCAGGGCCGGCCCTGGGTACAAGTGGTCACCTTTTTTATCTCGACCATTTTATTTTTTGCCTTCTGAAAGTACCTATGTATGCTTATGGGCTTCTTGTGATGCCATTTTTGCCTTCGGCACAATCCGTGTGCTATGATTTTTCTTGACTCGGGTACTTTTCTTTTATATAAAGAAGGGGGCAAGGGAAAACAGAATTTCAAGAAAAAATAATTCAAGTACATTATAATCAATAATACTAGAATCGTTGTTCTTAAGAGCTTTGATCGTTGGGCTTTTGGCGAAAATGTTAAATCAACTTAGTGGGAATGTAACTGCAAAAAAAAAGAAAAAAAACATAAGGAAAAGATTGTCTTTTTTTAGTCTTTTGCTGTCATTTGCAATTGGTAAAATGATTGTCTTTTTTAGTCTTTTGCTGTCATTTGCAATTGGTAAAATGTTTGGAGAGAAAGAAATGAAAAATGTTATGCTAACAAAAGAAGGCACATCAATCCAATTACCAATATTGCAATCAAATGTATCGTTTATAATAGGGCTCGCGTTGCATGCTGGCATCTCCTTGTCATTTTTAAGTAGCAATTGGGAAGGAAAGTCGATCTTATCTTCAAAATTAATTCTAATTATGGACACTCCTGTCCTGTTACATGAATGTACATGATTCAAATTCCGTTAAGAAATTCTTGGCTGTGGCTTGCGGAGAGGACTACAATTAATTAGCTTTTCTAATTAAGGTCCTTACCTAACAATTAGCTGCTAGAGTTCATGTAAACTCATGTCCATCTCACACAATTATAATTATAATAATTTCTATTTGATTCAACAGAAAGAGTTACTCATATATCACCTGAACGTAGCGGTGAAGTTATTGGGTGATCATTACCAATGACCTACCTGAGTTCAAAACTTGTTGGCAACCAAATTCTTTATCAATCAATTTTTCTTCATCTAGCTATCAAATTTTTTTCACAGAAGAGTCTTGTCATGGACCAACATAGATTCATGATTCATCGAGATATTAAAATGCAAATAAGTTGGAATTATCTAAGTAGAAACCAGAGTTCTTCGAATGCAAATAAGTTGGAATTATCAAGTAGAAACCGGAGTTCAAAACTCGTCTGAACCAAAATCTTCATCAACCAAATACCAACAACATGATTCATCAATGTTCTTTTCTAAAATGCAAATAAGTTGAAATTATGAACGTAGAAACTTTGTATCAAATGATTCTTTAAATGGGAGAGTCTTTACTAACTCTACACAATCAATTAAAGAAACATAACAAAGTGTACATGAGTTGGAGACAGCTCTTTTCTCAAAAATTTCCTATCTACAAGTGCTTAGATTATCGGATTTATACTCCCTTCCTCTTTCATGATGCATTCAACTGAGAAGTTAGATTTATGAAAGCAGCTTCTTTTGCAGGGGATTGTGAGACCTCCCATGGGATGATCGAAACCAAACTCTTCCTCTGCACGACTTAGTAATTCTTGAAATATAGGATGATTCACGTAAGATACTGGAACGACGAATCGCTTCTTTTCGATTTCTCCAACATAAACAGCACAATGCCCTTTAGGTACATCTACTATTGATGCTGTTGCAGGTGCTGGTCGGGCGAGGAGAGATTGTAGTTTGAGAATTTGCTTTGATTGAGAAACCATTGATCGCAAACGGATACCCATTGAAGTGAAGAGAAGGAGAAAGTCTTTTCAAATGGCTTGCTAAAAAGAGCTGAAAATTGTACGACTCTATGAGTTTGAAATGTGGTAGATGCAGACTTGTAGATGGCTGTGGATAACTCAACTCTATGGGTATATATAGAGTTTGAGCAAGTGTTAGTTTTTCGATTTGCCTTTTGGAATTTCTATGATGAAAGGAAGCCAACAATCGGGTAACTCTCATGACCTACCTGTTTAATGGTCACATGGCTTTGCTAATTCAATTCAGCTAGAATCTCTCTCTATCTCTCTGTCTCTCTTTCATCCATGTTTGCAGTGCACAAACCCACCTGTAGATGTGAAGTCATAATCCAAATAATAAGCAAAAGCTAGTCCATGTGAAACTGATGGTTTATGTTTTATCAATCATGAATTGACTGTCCAATCCAAGGTAAGGATATGATAGAAACCAAGTAACCAACTAATATTTAGTGCATTATGCGTCCAATACGGCATCATTAATCACCTCATAGATACATGATATAATGACATGATTATTTGCTTAATTGCTTGTCGCAAAGATTTTTCCCCGTCATAAAAAGGATTGGTCATTAATACATGAAAAATTGGTAATAGATTTTCCCGAATCTCCTGTAAGATTCTTGTTCTTCTTTTTTCACTTTTCATATAAATGCTCCTAACGAGTTGTCCATTTTTAAATAGACATGCAGGTCTACTTAGAGAGGTTGAAGTAGAAAGATCAAGGAGTGGGCTCATATTCTTAAGCATTTGAGAATTTTGTGGATCATCTACATTTGCTTCTACAAGGTAAACATTTTCTACTACAATGTTTTATTTCTCTAATTGTTATCCATTTTTATTTTCTTACTTTGAGCGGATATGGTTCAATTTTGTTCCAGCTAACAGTTTGATTTCTGGTTCTCTCAAAACTGGAAGGAACAAAGATTCTTTATTCTAGTCTAAAAGTTTATATAACTCTACAGCCTCAAATTAGAAACAAACTTTTTCTTGGAGCAAATTCTTGGCTGTGGTTCAACTTACAAAGCCAAACTATTGACAATAGCGAGGACCTAACTAGTTAGAGATTGCTCCACCAAGAACCTTGTCCTTGCGAAGAACATGAATTGTCTAGCTTCTGTCTGCTTAGATTCTCTTGCTCAGGTCCATACCACACAATAATTTTTCTATCTTTTTCTGTCTTGAGTACATAAGAAAAGTAAAGGAAAAAAAAGGGTATTCACGGAGGTGTTACCGCAATGACTAAAAAATATTGGTGCAAATTAATTGTGCACTTAATGGGCTCTTATTGGATTCCACGACTAGTTTCTTTGATTTAACTTATTGTCCTTCCTACAATTTACCAAGACATGCTGCTTTTATTGCTCTGGTTACTTACAGGATATATGAGCGACTCTGCCGAATGAGTTACTTGGAACTTATAAAACATCCAACAATATATACTGCTCAAAGAAACAAGATTTTGAATAAAAGTTGCAGACGTTAATATGCCGGTGTCTGCTCATCAGTGAAATAAACTCTAGCTGTCACAATTGCGGGTGAGTGCATAAAGGCATTGCATAGACGCTTGATTGAAATATGAAAACTAAACAAGCAGAAAAAGAATCGGGTAGCATTTATCTTGTGATGGTGCATTAAATATAACGACCCATAAGCAAATCTACCACGTATCATACGTTTTGATTTTCTTCGGAAAAATTACAAAATAACGTTGATCTTATACAGATATCTTGCATATCTAATAAGGTCTAAAAGAGTCTAAAAACGACAAAATAGGTAAAATGCGCATTTTTTAAGACTATAAACTCTTTTAGGTATATTTTCCTTCTGCTAAAAACTATATATTCTATCTATACATTGCAGAAATCCTTCAAGCCTCAGTAGTCATGGAGACAAATGCTAATGGAAAACGTTGTATAGAAGTATGTTCTTCATCTTCGTCAGATGAAGAAGAAAACGTCAATACTAAAGCTTTTCTAACAGTTAACGCTGTAGAAGGGGAACGCATAGATCAAGAAAAGAACCCTAAAACTACATCAGGTGACAATGCTCCTTTCTATACTATTATTTTAAGAGTTGAACCAAATCCAGCAACTGAAGGTGAAACTGTAAAAAAATGGAAATCCATGGATGGAAAATGCCTCAACTGGTATCATATTGGAGCAAGATTTCCGATAGATAACAACTTGTTAAGAAAGTATGATGAGGCATTTCTGATATTAGAAATTGTTAGAGATAATCGAAGGGTTTGCGATGATGTTGGAACTTCAACGGGTTTTAAGGTTGTGGGTAGAGCTAGATTTCCTATACCAAAAAAATTCTTGCCAGTTAATCAAAGGTGGACTAGGTGGGTACGTGTAGTTGGAGCAAACCGTCGGGATGAAGGTGCAGGTATCGTACGAGTTAATATGAACTTGAGAAAGGATACGGCAGAGCCGAGAGATTGCGATCCCATTGAATTAGATTAGCATGATGCGTTTTTCGACATCCTTTTCATTCCTTGAACAATTTTTTTTCTTAGCTTCTTATATTTAGAGAAATTTTAGTTTGGTGGTTTGGTTTTCTTTTTGAACAGTTACTTGTTTTGTTTTTATAGTTTAGTTCAGATTTTTTCTAATTCTTTATTACTTTTTGGTTTTATTCATAATCTTGAGGGGTGAGCATGTCAATGCGGATTTGATTGTTCGATCAAGAAATAAAATTGTATAGATGGTTCTTTAAATTGGAGATTCATTTCCACCATACTTCAGTCGATTAAACAAAAGATAAGATGATTTTTATATGCCGAGACTGGAGGGTGTCTCAGTTTCTTGATTGTCCTTTTAGATGGACTGTTTACCAATCAGATGCATTCAGGACCCGTCAAATTCAGTTATCACAGGAGATTGCTCCACCAAAGACATCGTAAAGAACGAGAATTGGTTAGTTTCTGTCTGCTAAAATTCATCGTAAAGAACGAGAATTGGTTAGTTTATGTCTGCTAAAATTCTTCCACATGTCCATACCAAACAACTCATGTATCTTTTGCCGTCTTAGGTTTATCAAGAAATTAATCAGATGTTTGCCGCGATAACTAAATAATTAAGTATTGGTGCAAACTTTGCCCCCTAGCAATTGTCCACGCCCCTAAGGGGTTTCCTGGACCATTAGAAGTTTAGAACCTACTTGGTGGGGGTCCCTAGAATCATTCTAACTAGGGGATGGATGGTGGGAACTGGGAGAGAAAACTTTCAGAATGGATTGTTATTAGCCAAGCGGCCACTGCACTCTATTTTTTTTTGGCACTTCTATTACACCCCTACACTCCAACCATGTAACCATGTAGTTTGCACATACAGGGTGATCCTAAGGTTACGTAGTTCACAACAAACGCCTAATGGTCTAGAAAGGTAAATTCCAGGTTTATAAAGTAAGATAAATATTGCTTAACCAAATAAATTACATAGAACTAGTATTAATATTCAAGACTCACAACGAGAAACAACTTTTCTTCAAAAGAACGAGAAAAACTTTCTTGGAATGAAAATAAAAAAGCGAATTACCAAAAACAGTAATTAGAATCTAAATCACCTATGTTATCCCTTCCTTTATTTGAGGGATAGGGAAGGGATGCCCTCTCCCATAGTGCTTGGTCTTAGATTTAAAGATGAGTTTCACTTGGGCTCAAATTCATATTCCAGCTCTGTACTACTCAATGCCTCCTGAACATACAAGAGCGCCCTTTCATACTCATAGAACCACCGTGTAAAGTTGTCAACTGGTTTGATGTGCATTTGACCTTAAAGGGTGGTGGGGGTCCCTAGAATCATTGCTAACTAGGGGATGAATGGAGGGAACAGGGAGATAAAACTTTCAGAATGGATTGTTATTAGCCAAGTGGACGTTTCCACAGAGATGAGATCTGTACGTAGTTCATAACAAGCGTCCAGCGGCCTAGAGTAAGATAAACAGATAAACATTGATGAACCAAACAAATCTCATAGAATTAGGATTCACACAAATCTCTACCCAAAAACAAACTTTTCCTTTAAAGAAGGATGACGAGAAAAAACTTTCTTATTATAACGGAAATAAAAACGAAGTACCAAAAACAAAGTTAGAATCTAAATCAACTAAGTTATCCGGACGCGCTAATACTTCTTCCGCTAAGTTGTTGGTCGTCATTGCCGATCTTTCCACATATCATGTCTACAAAGAGGACAATTAGGTTTTCTCCTCAACCACTCCAACATGCACTTCTCATGGAAAATATGAGAACACTTCAAAAATACTGCATCACCGCCACAATTGTTCATATCTTGAAGACAAACTGAACAAGCATCTCCATCATCTAAAACATATATCTTTTTCATACGAGTTTCAATGTCTTTATGTTTTGATAACTCTTTATTAACTTCATAGGCAATAACCTTTTCTAATACCCCAAAAGACATCATTGTGTTCGCACCTAATAACCTAGTTGCTTTTGTAGCCAAAACCCATGTATTAAATTCCCAAAGTGGCCAAACCTCAGGAGAAGAGTTGCCCAATATAATTTCTACCTTCCCTTAGCAATTACAAGTAAATCCGCACGAATATCTGCACGAATATCATCGAGGTTTTCCATTGCCAATCAGTGAATTGACTAGCTTCACTGGTGATTTATAATCTCTCTTTGCGTGTGTTTATTGGATTTTACTAACTAGGTTATGAATAAGAAAAGTGACAGTATGGGCAACGTTTCTTCCATATATACTGTAACCCGTCTTATGGACCGCCAAGTCCGGGTACGTGGAAATTTCGCTCACTTTTGTTTTGTTACGGAGAGGGGATTTCGGATCAAGAGAGAGTGGATTCATCTCACCAACTCACTATCGAGTTAGTTCCAATATTTTCAGGAGTAAAATATCGTATCTTTTTCTTTTAAAGTTGAGTCACTTGTTTCTTCTGTTAACCCACAGGACCACAGATTCGCATCAGCAACCCAAAACTCTCATAAAAGTACAACAAACCAAATTGATAAGGTACAAGTAATCCAATTTGGAAGCACATGCGTGCTCTAATTATTTGATAAAGTATAAGTAACCCGTGAATGCGAGAGTTCCCTAGCAACCGGAGATATACACTCTATGTAAGAGAAAATGAGTTTAATTAAAGTTTGTTTTACGGTCTAGGTGGGAATGGAACTTAGGAGCAATTGCTCACTAAGAGCAACTCCAGTGGCGCGACTATTACCAAAGATCAAAGACCAAAAAAAAAGACCAAATTTTTGGTTTGGTCTGACAGCAATGATTGTGATGGCCGTTAAATTTGGTGGGGGCGGAACATATAAGTTCGGTGTGTGCATAACATTTTATCCCCGGTCCGAAAACAAAAAAAAAAGAAAAAAGGGCGAACATATAATGTCCGCCCGGTGTGAGATCACATATAATGTTCGCCCCACACCAAAGCCGACTTTATATGTTCGCTCAACAAAAAAAAAAAAAAAAAAAAAGGTGGGGCGAACATTTTACTGGTGTGGTGGGGCGTAAACTATATCCCCGGTGTGGGGCGTAAACTTTAAGTTATTTGGTTTTGCTGCCAACATTATATGAACGTCGACTATATTTGGGTTTAGTCTTTGGTCCCCGACCAAATATAATCGCCCACTGTTCATTTAGTCTGGTATTTGGTCGATGGTACGTCCCGCTACGCCTGGTTCAGAGACCAAATAAATGGGTTTAGTCGCCCACTGCAGTTGCTCTAAGGACACTAGCTCATTTTCACTGCTTATAGTGCCACATATGGGAAACTGAAGATGATACCTTTCCGGTCGAGGAAAAAAAAAAAACTCTGCAAATCGGGCAATAAAACTGAGTTGACTCAGTTTTGTTTTTTCTCTTCTTTTCTTAATCTTCCTTTAATTTTTCTGTTTTCATGATTTAATCCTATGATTCTTGTTTTTGACTCAATTTTGAGTTTAAATTTCTGATTCTTCTTTATGTGTTGTTTCTGTTGAGTAACTTTTACTTTCAAACCCATTAATTTCCATTTTAAATTTTTTTCTCATTTTTCAAATATGTATAACTAACTACCTTTCAATCTTCTTTGTGTTTGTAGTTTTGTGATATCCTTAAATAGTGTTTACCATGTCTTTAAATGTGATTCAGGCGTTTGCAGTTGTTCTGAAGCTTTTTGAAGCTCTTGTGTTACTTCAGTTTGCCATTTTTGATTATCTGGAAACCTTTCTCTGCCGATTCACCGGGGTAACTCAGTGTTTTAGAAGATGCCGCGTTCGAGTAAAATTCAAATTTCAGAAAATCCGTTACACGTCTGTTCCGTTAATCATTCTCGCCATTAGCGGAAGTCTTTTCTTTGTTAACCCTTCTTTTTCTGGAGCAGAACCTACTATGGAAAGAATATTTCAACCCGTGTTTCTCTCTCAATTACGAGATATTATGATGAATATTTTTTTGAATTCAATCTCTGACCTAAATTATCTAGGTTTATTGGACTATAAAAGAGGAATTTTTATTGTTAGTCTTCATCCCAGTGAGTTTTCTTGTTCTTATCGAAAGATTTCACAGTGTCAAATGGCAGAAGGAAGTTCTACTACTGTTTCGGATCTTGCAACAAAATTTATGCAAGCTGCATTGGATCTTGGAGATGTTGAGGAAGTTGTTTATCATCAAAGTGATGATATTGAAGATAACAAAGAAGATAATGAAGAAATTAGCCTGATTGGGAAGATTTTTATTGAAGGAAAAATGGGTTTGAAGATGGTGGAAAGGTTTCTCACCTTCATGTGGGATTTTATCCCGGCTGGAGAGGTTAAAGTTTTTGAGATGAATGATAACATTATGGATTTCAGATTCAAGAATGAAGATACTAAGAAAAAAGTGTTTGATACTCGTCCATGGAGTATTAATGGCCATCTTATCAATTTGCTTCATTATAACTCTTTGGTGATTTATCAGGATTTGGATTGGAATCTTCATTGTTTTTGGATTCAAGTGAAGAAGATTCTCCTAGAAAATATGAGTGTTAAAGCTATAACCAAAATTGGGAAGATTATGGGGGAAGTTTTGGCTATTCAACCTGCAGATGCAGTACCAGAAGAAAGTGTCCCAGTGAAGGTATGTGTTCAACTTAATCTGAACTATCCTTTAAGAAGAGGAGTAATGGCAAAAACTAATGTTGGGAGTATTAGATGGATTAAATATTTTTATGAAAAGCAACCTCACAAGATTTGTCCCAATTGTTATATCATAAATCATACTCAAGGTGCCTGTAAAGATGCTACTAATTATTTGGCTAAGGCTCATGCTAAGCCTCATTATTTTGTAGAGATAAAAGAAAGAGAAAGAAAGAAAATTGTGGTTTCAAGAGCTGGTGATCAAGTCCTTAATTTCACTCAGAAAAGTATCAAGAAAAGTAGTGGATTTTTTCCACCAAAAGATGGCTATGTTGTGAGTTATAGAACTGTTTTTGAAGATGGGAAAAATGATTCTGCTGAAGGTGAAAGACTTGGAAAGAGGCAGAGAAATGAGGTTCTAGATACACTTGTTTTGGAACATGCTGATAATGGTAGTGGCAAACAAGTGAACACACAGACATCTCATGTAGTCACTGAAAAGGATATCCAAAAGGGCAACACAAGGGAGACTTAGGTATTTCAAACTCTTTCTGATTTTTATTATCCTTTCAAAATAAAGATAATCTCTTGTAATGTGCAAGGTATTGCAAATGCTTTTACTAAACAACAATTCCAAAATCTAGTTAAAACCCAGAATACTGATTTTATTTTTCTTTGTGAAACTAAGATTGATGAAAATAGGATGATTTCAGCAGCACAATCAGTTCACTACCTTAATTTCACTTGTATTGATAGGGTTGGTTATGTAGGTGGGCTTATTTTTATGTGGAAGGATGGTATAGATGTTGAGATTATTGGTTGTGAAAATAACATCATTCATGTGGTTATCCAGTTAGATCCTAGTAAACCTAAGGCACTTGTCTCCTTTATGTATGGTTCTACCTATAGTAGTGAGCCTAAGAAAACTCAATGAAATTTCTTATCTGAATTTAGTAAGGACGTTCAACAACCTTGCTTAATTTTAGGTGATTTAAAATTTCATTTAGATAAAAACAATAATACTTCTGATACATGGATTCAAAATAAAGTCAATGATGCTGGTCTAATTGGCATAGGCTATGAAGGTAAAGATTACACCTGGACAAGTAACTCCTATGGAACTGGTTCTAGGAAAGCCAGACTAGATATGGCCCTAAGCAATAATGATTGGACTCTTAACTTTGCTTCTGCTAAGCTTCTTCATTAAGTTTTATTGCTTCTGATCATTGTCTTGTATTACTCATAACTGATCCTATACCTAAACATCTATGGAGGCCTTTTATGTTTTTTAGAACCGGATAGGACATAGTGGTTTCAAGGAACAACTTGATCGTCTTGGAATCTAGTTTTTCAAGGAAGTCCTGCTCATCAGTTTAAGCAAAAGCAACATAGTGCTAGATTGGCCTTATCCCAATGGAATGGGATGGAATTTGGTGATATCCACAAGAACATTAAAAAATTTCAAGAAACTCTAGATGCTGATCAAAATGAACCTTTTTCTGATACTCAGTCTGATAGGGAGTCTATTGTTATTGATCTAGAAAAATGGTATAGAATTCAATCTGAATTTTATAGAGAAAAGTCTAGAGATATGTCTGAATTTGATAAAGAAAACAATACTAAATATTTTCACACTATGGTCAATAAGAGAATGCATGTTAATAATATTAATGTTCTTTGTGATGTTAATGGCAATTGGATTAGAGATATGAATGATATTAGTAATCTTCTAACTAGTCATTTTAGAACAGTTGCTAGTACTTCCAATCCTTTATTCACCGATGATGATTTTAATGTTATTCCTTGTATCATATCTTATGCTGATAATGCTGCTTTGAATAATATTCCCACTATTCTGAAATTGAAAATGTTGTTAAGAGTAGGGATATTTAATATTTGGTACCCGGCAAATGTCCAACACATTGCTTTGGTACCCAACATTTCAAATATTAAGAGTTGGTACCTGGACCAACAGCTGACCGTTCAGTCAAACCATTGACTTAACAAAGTAATAATTATTTTTAATAATAATATTATCATTTTTGAAAATCCAAATATACCCTCTAATCCGATGGCCTTAAAGAGATCTGGATAAACCTTTCTCCAAACTTTAATCACCAACTCTCTGCCTCCATCTTCCTCGTCTTCTCACTTTCTTCCTCAAAATCTCTGGCTATCTTAGTCATCTTCTATAACCTGAGAGAAAATTACTACCTGTTTCAAAAAAAGATAATCAACGAAATCCCATCTTTATTCCACATATATTCGTTGTCTTTTTGATTTTTTTGAAACCCTAATAAAATCCCATATTTCATTTGTAATTTGTGTTAGGTTATAGTTAGGCTATGTGTTATAAACTTACGCTTGATTTGATCTTTCGATTGGAGCAGTTTTGGAATGTGGGTATGGTTTCAATTTGAGATTGGAAAAAACCTAAGTCTAAGATTCAAGCTACAGGGGGTGTTATCAATTAATTTGATTTCTTGGGGGTTTTACAGTGGTGATATTATGTTGATGGTGATTCATGGGGGTGTAGAGTTTGGGAAGAGTATGGAACAGTGGGTTCTAATTTCTAAGTGTTTATCGATTTGAATTCAAGTTTATGGTGTTGGTGTTGCCAGCTAGAAATTGATGGAATTAGATGAAAAACAAGCTACTAACGATGGCGAGAACATGGAATTGACCAAGTTAGAAGATGCTATTGTGGATAATGAGAAGAGGATTGTTGGTGTTATCTCTGGATTGATTGAGCTTGGAGATGAACAATAAGATGTTACTGTTGTTGTTGAGTTAATGGGAAACTATTTGAATTTTGAGATTTCAAGAACTTCTGTTGCCATGGACGTGAGCTACAAATCATGATTCAAGGGCTTAGGTATTGTTAGTTTTCTCTTCGATGTTCTTAAAGAACAGATGGTTTGCTAATGGTGGTGGTCACGGTGGAAAAATAGATGTATGGCGGCGGTGATGGTGGCTTGAAAGACACAACCGCATTAAACAGAGAAGATGATTTTTCTTTCAGGGTAAAATTGTAAAATGCAATAATAGTTTATTACAAAATTAGGAAAAATAAAATAAAGTCTGGTCATACGTTGACTCTAACGGTCAACGATAGCTCTAGGTACCAACTCTTAATATTATGTTGGGTACCAAACCAATGTATTGGACGTTTGCCAGGTACCAAACATTAAATATCCCTTAAGAGTATGCCTTCTTGGAGTTCCCCTGGTCCAGATGGCTTACAAGCAGTCTTTTATCAAACACAATGGCAATTAATTGGTAAGGATATTATTAATGTTGTGAAAAAGTTCTTTCAAAGTGGTCACATTCCTAGAAGTCTTAATAAAACTTATATTTCTCTTATTCCAAAGTGCAAGAGTCCAAAATTGCCATATGAATTTAGACCTATAGGCTTGTGTAATGTTTCTTATAAGATTATTTCAAAAATCTTAGCAAACAGAATTAAACCTTATTTGAAAAAACTGATTTCTCTTTATCAGGCTGCTTTTGTCCCAGGTAGGTCAATTCATAACAATATTATTATTGCTCATGAAATGATTCATTCTATGAAACATAAGAATGGTTCTAGAACTATGGCTCTTAAACTTGATTTGTCAAAAGCTTTTGACAGAATAGAATGGAATTTTCTCAATGGTGTTCTAATGAAGTTTGATTTAATACTGAAATTTGCAATCTTATAATGCAATGTGTTACTACTACTGGTATTAGTGTGTGTTAAATGGTTCTCCATGTGATCAATTTGAGCCAACTAGAGGTATAAGACAAGGAGATCCTTTATCTCCTTATCTTTTATTTTAGCTATGGAATACCTCTCTAGATCTTTGTTGCTTGCTGAGAACAATAAGTACATCACCGGAATTAAGGCATCTAGGAAAGCTCCTCCTATATCCCTTTTTTTTTTTTTTTTGCAGATGATATTCTCATTTTTGGTCAAGCTAATATGCAGCATGTTAATAACATTTTGAACATTTTGCAGGATTTTGGAAATTTATCTGGACAGATGCTTGATTTTGATAAATCCTGTGTTTATTTCGGTAATAGTATTGATCATGTTTACTGTGATACTCTTGCTAGTGCTCTTAGCATGTCCATTGTTACTAACTCTGAGAAATAGTTGGTTAAATCAGTTTTGAATTCTTTACCTACCTACCAAATGGGTTGTTTTGATATTCCTAATGCTTTGATTAGAAAGCTTGACTCACTTCAGATGAATTTTTTTGTGGGGCATAAGACTGGTAAGGGTATAAAATTCATAGCCTGGGACAGTGTTAACAAGTCAAAAGAGTTAGGTGGTTTGGGATTTAGAGACTTAGAAACCTTTAATACTGCCCTGGTATGCAAATTGATCTGGAAAATTATTACTGAAGAGGAGGAATTATGGGTGCAAATCTTAACTGCTAAGTACTTTAAGGACTGTAGTATTCTTCACTTAGTGAAGCTTAAAGATAAATGCTCTTGGAATTGGAAGGGAATATATAGATGTATTAGCATAATAAATGAACATAGTTTCTGGGCTATTGGATGTGGCACCAAAGTCAAAATTTGGCTGGACTGCTAGGTTATTGGTTTAGAACAACCACCTACTCCAGCTGAAGGCTTAGTGAATACTCATGCTTATTCATATGTGTCTGATCTCTTTATTGAGAATACTATGTCTTGCAATGTTCCTCTGGTTCATTATCTTTTTCTTAAGATTGTGCTAATAAAATTCTTGTTATGATCAGTACATTCTTCGGTAAAGACACTCTTATTTGGTTGCCGACAGAGAGGATAGTTCTCTGTCAAAAGTGTCTATAATGTCCTAACTAGAGTGACAAACTCTACTGCAGTACCTCCCACTGTTCATGTTCAGGTTTGGAAAGATCTTTGGCAAGTTAAATTATCTCATAAAGTTAAATTGTTTATTTGGAAATGTATTAGGGACATTGTCCCTACAAGACATAAACTTGCTAGGTACAAAAATGGTATTGAGATTCATTGTAGTTTATGCAATCATGTTATTGAGTCTTGTGACCATCTCTTCCTCAACTGTCCTTATGCAAGGTCTGTTTGGTTAGCTGTTAACATTAATGTTCATACAGTATTGTCTCAGCATGGTTCTTTTAAGAATTGGGTCATTTCATGGTTCTCATCAGGAGCTAATTTGTCTTTGGTTCGTGTATTACAAGGCAGAAATTAATAAAACTCTTATGGTCACTGCTTGGACCATATGGAAGGATAGATGCATAAATTTTTTTCAAATAAGAATCCTAATAGGGATCTATCTCTTAATGTGATCAATAAACTTCATCGTTTTAAATGTGCATAGTTCTATTAGTAATCATGGTCAAATGCGGGTTCGAGATGGAAACCACCAAACAATGGTTTTCCTCAAAGTTAATGTAGATGCTTCTTTTCATCAGATTAACTCTCAGGGTGGACTTGGACTAATTACTAGAGATTTTGCAGGTAATTGCATTGGAGTTCAAGGGGAGTACTTTGATGGAGGAATGAGAGAAGGCATAGAAGTAGGGGAGTTAGAATGCAGGGCCATGTTTGCAGCTGTCAAGTTTGCAATCAGCAAAAATTTGAGAACTGTTATTTTTGAGAGTGATAGTGAGGTAGTAATAAAGTCAATCAATGAGCAAAAGTCTTATGTTCATTGGTTAAACCACAATTCATTTTAGACATTAAGTTTCTGTTAGGAAAATTTGAAGCATGGAAGTGTATCTCAGTTAAAGAGATGCAAATGGAGTTGCTGATAAGCTAGCCAAGAAAGCTAGAACTATGAAGTTAAATTTTGAATTCCATACTGACCTCCCACCTGATATTAAGGAATGGGTGAATCAGGAAAACAATGTAACCGTTTAACTATTCAATACAATTATTTTTGCATTAAAAAAAAAAAGGATGATACCTTTCCATGAGTATATAATTTTTTGATCTAAGAGTGTCCTTTTAGCCATAAACACTTTTGTGTGTGGGTGTGGGTCAACCAAGACTTATCCTTCTTTTTTCTTAAAATTATCTTTTTTTTTTTTTTTTTTTTTTGACAAAATACTTTTGAATGGACAAAACGAATTTAAAATCAAATTAAATTTTGTCTAAATTGTGGGGGGCGTTTGATCTGACGTGAATTAGTTTCTTATAAAAAATGTTTCATCACGTTCTAGTGTGCATAATTGATGACATTATTTCTTACAGTTTTTTGACTGTTTTATGTTGGCATTATGCAACATACTTTCGCACATCAATTGTGAACTTATTTCACTCTCTCTTTCACGAATAAAAGGGACTCGAATCCTTCACTCCAATTCGTGGCCGGAAGAATCTACCATCCTTCTTCTTTTTGCCTTTTGCATTATGTGCTTTTCTGTTGAGTTCGTAAGAGTGAGCAAGTGCTGTAGTGCTTCTAGTACTTGAAACGGGTAGTTTTATCCTGGATACGACTTCATCATAGGGTATAGGCATCACTCATTTTTGAGGCGTACCGATGAACTATCATGTTAAGGACAGCTTGATGATCAACTGAATCTTTCTTCAATGTGCCGTTTAATTGAGTATTTTATTTCAATTTTAGAAATTTAATTTTAACATCATTTTTCACTATTTTATGTTGCATAGCTTCAACACTCTATGGGTGTCGATGAAAACCAATGGAAGCCGCCACCACACACAAAACAGATAAAAAATAATTTTTTGATACTTCATATTTGAAAGGTTATAATGTTTTGGTATGGGTTTATTACCACGTTTATGTGCATGACAATTTGATGGAGCTAGGTGTTAAGTCCCCGCTGCATCTGGTGCGGAACAAGATGAAGCATCAACAACATCGCCAGCTAATAACTGGGTAATAGACAGAAAGATCAACATTATGGACCCAGAAGAAGATTGTAAGAATGTTGTGTAAACAATAAATGGTTCTATTCTGAGTGTCAACTATGGACAACTCATTATAGTATTCAAGATTATCTTACTCTATTTAGGTTAAGTTTAAATTGAAATTTGAAATCTAACCGTAACAGAGAGGCCGATGGTATTGTAAGTTTTGGCGAAACACTCCATACTTCATCATGGTAAGCCAATAATGGTACATTACTCTTTAAATAACTCTGCTTACTAATAAACAAAAACCTGACCATCTAACCTTGTTGTACTAAATAAATAGAGTTGATGAAAAAATGCACTATCAGGTGAACTTGCCATAAAACATGAATAAGACCTCATCTGATATCGGTAAACAAAAATCTATAACCTACCAGGTTTTTTTGTTTCCTCGTATACCGTGGAAGTTCTCGTCATTCCGAATGAACGAGAACATTAAATTGGCATTCTGGATTTTTAGGAATTCTCGTTCCTTTAAATAACCTGAAAACTGGGTTGGTCCATATCTAGAGGAAACGAGATTTGCTAAGATTGTTTTTCGTATTTTGTAGTTGTCACTGGGTTGCGTCTTGAGTCGAGCCACTGGGGTTACATTTATTTGAGATGATATGATGTTTTCTAATTGTCATTGAAACTCAAAATGGTTATTGAACATGTGATATTTTATTTGTTGCAACTTATTGAACTCTATTGGTATTGTATTACTGAGAAATTCTTGATGATTGGCTTTTGATAAAAAGAAATTTACTATATATTACTTCCTTGAGCACAGTGGAATTTTTTTTTTTCTTTAATCAATAAACAAACGAAATAAAGTTATATAAAAGAATGAAGAATCACAAAGTTACACTACCATATAAAATTTTTTTTCTCCCCATGATAGAATAAGGAGAGTACGGTGAATTCTTCTCTCATCGTCTTCCATTTTAGTTGCATCCATTTTTATTATATGTATTGGTGTTGTATATATTATCGGAGTTTGCTAAAAACGAAGAATCCTAAGCGCCAAACCGATTATGGCATGGTTCTCTTTTGTTTTTATGTATAGTTCGAGAATATTTTTAGTGATAAAGTATACAAGTATTCGATGATTTTCTTAACCTTTCAAAACTTATGCCAAGGTCCGAAAAGAGACATTCCATTCCATGTATTTCTTACATGTATTTTCCTGTTCAACAAAAGCTTATAGATGATTTAGCAAAAAATAGACAATTAATCCGTGTAATCTTCCACTTAATTTTATAATTACCTTGCATAGTAAGTTTAGTTATGCAAATTTCCTCAATAATACAAGGATCGAATTATTAGCATTAACATCAATTAACTCAACTATAAATTTGACATTTACCAAAGCGAAGTCAGAAGGAAGTACAATGTCAATGGATAGAACCTAGATCTCTTTCCATATGTTTATACTATAATATAACCCGTGCCATAACGTCACGACTCGATATAAGTAATTTTATATGTTTTGAATTTGATTCATGTCGTTTGTCTCATAGCTATTATTATTATTATTATTATTATTATTATTATTATCATCATGTGTTTTAACCTAGTTTATTTTAACATCAAAACGATCAACCACGTTTTATACTTTATAATTTACATATTTTGTGGCCTCGATAGTCTATTATTACTCACCAATACCTACCACCATCACAAAACCGCATCATACCATTTCTTTGTCCACCACCGCCCAGTGGCGTAGCCAAGGGTTGATAACCTGGCTATAGTTCCTCTTAAAATTCAAATAACTACATAATTTTTTTTTTTAATTTTATCATATAAATTGTACTTAGCCCATCTATATTTAGGGTTTAGTCCCTTAAAGTTTACATATTTCTTTTCAAAAAAATGAGGCCCACTCAATGTCAATTTCTGACTCCGCTACAATTCCGCCGCCGTCGCCCACCCCAGTAGGTTGTTCAGCGTAATTTTAATTTTCAACAAACGCTATGTATGAGGTTTAGATTGAACAAAATTAATTTATCAATTTATTCCGTTATATTTTTTACCGTGTTATATTCTCTTTTGTATTGCAATCAATTTTATTTTAACATTAAAAACCATGATTTATACGATCTAGTACCGAAAATAACAAGGTACCATATGGGTGATCCAATATTCATAAATATTTATCCTACATGATTTGATATCATTCCTGAAATATATTGTACCCGCCTTTATCAATCGTTCTAAAAAGACCAACCACATCTTTCACAATAAAATGTTATCCGTGTTGCAACGACACAAAATTAATATTGATACACCACTACTCACAACACCCACAACCACTACTTCTTCCACCACCACTGAAGCGTGTCGTAGGTGCAATCAAATTAATTAATATTTCCACTCAATTAAAAATAATATAATGGAAGTCAAGTTCGTTCCCACGAGGAGCAAGAGATTCTAGTTGTATAAATTGTCACGAAAAGGGGGGTGTAAAAAGCAAAAGAAAATAAACAAAGCAATTAAAAGATAAAGTTGAAAGCAATAAGAGAGACAAGATCAAGGAATCCTTCTTCGTTACGAAACAATGAATCAAGTTATGTTCTTTTCTACTTGTTATTAGTCACAAATTATCACCAACCGTAGGTAAAGCGGCCTAGATCAGTGCTAAACCCCAAATCCCTCAGTATCACCGGATACGGGAAGTTCTCGATCACCGGATTCTATTTACCAAACCACCTAGTAGTAGATCACTCAAGATGTAATTTAAAATAAACGCATTAAGATTAATGAACTTATTAGGTTGATATTAGTAGTTAGACTCTTAGATCAAGGTCTACTTGCTAACGTTGTTTTCACACACAATTGCTCCACGGAATCCCTCCGCAAGGTCTCGTGTTTGCTACTTATGTAAAAGTCAAGAAACGATTACTTATCTCCTAACTTTCACTAGCTTTAGATTAAACCGACAAATCAATTTAGTTGGCCACCCAAACAATCTATCAATCAATCATGAATGTCATTAAGATCATTCCTATTAGTAAAAACAAACGATAATCATGTGAAAACCTCAAGATAGAATTGAAACAAAACTCAAATCATATATTAAGAACTAGGAATTCATCCTCAATCAATAATAAATTAGCTACTCATGTTAAGGAGTTCACACAAAGAATAAGAAAAGAAAAGTGTCAGTGTGTAGAGAGTGTGTAAAAGATGTAGAAAACTTCTCTATTTATAGGCTTCAATATTCTCCATATCTTCCAAGGAATAGAATCCTTTTCCTTTAGCAATTCAATTTCCAAAACCAAGCCTTTCTCAACTCTTTCACCTTCTCTTTCCAAATTTGAGCCCAATTCTCCATCCAATTCCTAGTCCAAGTCTTCACACCCATGAGAGAAGTCCATAGAAAATTGAATTTTGCTTCTCGGAAAATCGGTATTATGGCTCTAATTTGACCGAATCCGCTCACCGCCGCCGCCTGAAAATTTCTCCGTCAATGGTATATTCGACGGAATATTCAAATCGTCCTCCGTTAGGACTAACGGCCAAAATGGTCAAACTGGTCGCCAACTGGCCAAGGGAGAGTCGCCTCAATCACCGAGTCACTTTTATCGGTCGGTCGGCTTAGCCTACCTGAATGGTCTCGAACTCCGAGTTAGATCGGCTCATCGGGTTGACTCGCCTCGAGGTAAAATCCGGACGAGTTCCGCTTGTTTATAGGACTTTCCGCCTCACCAGCTCATTTGGGTCTTCTCCTTTAAGAACCTAGCATTCATCTAATTGAACAATTCATTCCATACTCCATCGTTCCCCTCGCGATAAGATCTTGACAAACCCATACTCGACATCAACCCCAATCACTCACTAGTCGTCAGCCAACGGCTTCATTAAGAATCGGAAACAACTCACTTCTATAACAAGAATTCCCAAATCTATCTTTGAGATGCACCATTCGTCAAGCTCGAGACTTCGCCTCTCTCAGATTAGCAAAGAACTCCAACTCAGCCCCAGCTCATTGCCATCACATTCAAATCCCAACTTAAACTTCTCCTTCCTTCCGGACTCGAGCTCAATCAAACACCTAAGAACAAAGAACGAATCGAACCTGACCTGGCCACCATCACCAACACCACCACCTTCACTGCATTCAAGACTCCACCATATCTTCAAATCCACTAGCTCAATCGAATGCTAAGAGCATCATCACCTCGCACCACCATTAGCATCTCGCACTGGTTCTGACAAATGCTTACTATCTTCACAGTATTCAACAATCCCCCTCGGCAAAAGTTCGGCAACACCACCAAATCCACTCTACCAATTTCTTTAGCATTTCTTAGTGCGACCACGAGCACCCATCGCTCCTCTCATATAAATTCAGCCTCAAACCCGCCTCACAAAGACACCACGTAACCCATTCTCGATCTCGATTCACTTGGTTTCACAAATGAAATCATCAACATTACTTCCACTTGCTTTCTCTACTTCTTCATCATTTCAAGTTCTTCGAATCACAATAAAACCCTATTTTCATCCATCACTAAGGAACCCTAATTCGATTTTTGATTTCTTAGTTGAAGATTCAAGCTTCTCGATCTGTAATCCATTACCACCAACACCGCTCAATCGTTGTCAACCAACAGACCCATCTCTCACAGTGTTCTTGATTCGATTATCACCATAAACCATCGTGGATTTTCTCTCGCCTTTAATTAGCGGTCTAAATGATTGGGAGAAGATAACCCTTCGATTTAGGTTCAAGTTAAAATAGGATAGGATAACACTACCCTACTCGCATAGGCTAGGGGACACCCGCAGATAATTACACCTCTCGATAAATGATAAGGGTACCACGATGACAACCCCCTTAGCCTTGACCGCCCGCTTTAGTACTCCTCCAAATTGGGTTGCCCCTTAACCTTGGCTGGGCTCCATATATCAATCGCTCAGAAATGACCTTTTTGCCCTTTTGGCTCAAATTGGGTGCTTTCTTCTTCTTTTCCTCCGTGCGACTCCAAAATAGCTATAAAACTCAAAACAAGCGTAAAATACATAATTCACAAGAAAATAGCAAAGAAAGCATAAACAATAGATAGTAAATAGGATGTATTCTACACCCTATCAAATTCCCCACACTTAGACTTTGCTAGTCCTCGAGAGCAAATCAAACTAAAAACTCACAACTTCAAAGCGTTCAAGCGTCCTAAGCATCCAAAGAGTTATGAGGACATAGGGTTTCGCATGCTAGTAATAAGAAGTTAGAAATACTAAAGAACATATTCTCATTCTTTAATGTTGAGTGAGAAATAACCACACCATAATGAGAGAACGCGTGTTTGAGAAACGATCAATAAGCATTTCGCCTCGACTTCGCCTCACCAAAAGGATTTTATGATAATTGCACTCAAAAATACTACTTTTTATGGTTCTCACATGTGTGCGAGTAGGAATGAAGAGAGAAATCCCGCAACACGTTGAATGGTGGGAAGGACAACTTCCGAAATATTTTTAAAACCCACATCTTTTAATATTTTGAAAAACCAGTTTTCTAACGATCTCTAAGAAAGTAAATAAACCATTTATTATCGAGGATGAGATTACTTACTAACCTTCACATCCGATCGCCAATTATGATAACACCACTCTCGGCATCCAATAGAAACGCCTTCCGCTCCTCGCCTTGATCTCCTTGGTCTTCGCCTTCTAAGCCAACTATTGATGATAAACCCTCGAATTTCATAAATCCTTGACAATTTTTAACTCTTGTACCTTAAAATCCTTGTCGCTTGAAACGCCCTTATAAATTTTCCTTCCCCACGGCTTAATAAATAAAACAAAACAAATATTTCTCTTTTTCTTTTTTTTTTTTTTTTTTTCTCAATTTTTTTTTTTTTTTTTTTTTTTTTGAAACAAGAGAAATAAAATACAAAAACAAACCGTGGCCGGGAGAAGTATTTTATCGCTTGATTCTTCACAACTTGTATCGTCTTGAAATCATAAACTTCAAAAATTCTCACCTTTTAATTTTCTTCGCTTCTTATGAATAAGTCTTCATACTTGAATATAAAATTACCTCATTGTATTGTAAGTCTTCAACAAATATGTAAAAATCTGCTCATTTGTATGTTGCTTTACTTGAATTTGAAATTTGCTCTTTTTCTCATTCCGTTGCTTATAAACCTTGAACTTTTCCAACTTTCCTTGTAGATTTTTATGTCGCTCCTTGTTGATGATGATGGTGTTTCTATGGATCCGGTGTTGTCGAGAGAGAGAATGGTGCTAATCGCAAATCGAACTACAAGAAGGAAGCTTTCATCTATAGACGTCACCCTCATGATTGACAAAATTAGCACTCAAGAGATCAAAGAGTAGTGCTTCTATTGGTGGGAGGTTGGGTAGCTCACCATTCTACCCGGAATTTACTTACGGTGACACACACTCAAAAGAAAGCTCTTTAGTAGATGGAAAATTTCTGGCTCTGCCTCACATGATATGAATACGGGTAGTCTCCACTAATGATTGATCAAAGAACTCTAATAATGCATTTCTCCCTGCACCAAATTCGCATCACCGGCATGATTAAATCCATTATTTAACACTCTAACAAACAAGAAATCCGAATGTAGTTATCTAACATTTCCAAGTTTAATTATGTCGGTCAAAAATCTCTATGTAAACATACCTAGAAGTATGCTAGGGACTCTAAAATCTTTAAAAGTTGGAGTTTTTATGTAAAACTTTAAACTTTTTTTTTTTAAAACTTTTTTAATTTTTTTGTAAATTTTTTAATAAACATGCTTGACCACTCCCCCACACTTAAACCTTACATTGTCCTCAATGTAATTGAATCCTCCTAGTAAAGTCAAGGTGGGAAGTTTTAACATGATAAGAAACAAGAAAAAGAAATAACAAAAAGCAAAAGGATAAGAAATACAAAACCTATGGGTTGCCTCCCATTAAGCGCTTGTTTTAAAGTCGACGGCCCAACTTAGCTCTTGCAAGATTCATTAGCCCGCATATACTAACAATCGAAAATTTGAGGATCCACCCATAATACTGCTTTTGCAAACAATAACTCCATACAAATATTAGCACAAGAAAACAATAGTGAAATTATCGCCGATAGAAATTTCCCCCACACTTATTCTCGTCCACACTCTAAGTGTATAAAGAACATAGAATTTGGGAATTTCCATGTGTTCTTCTTGGCAAACCTGCATAGTGTTAGCATCAAGTGTTTCCAATGGTGGATATTTAGAAACAAAATCATCCAAAAATACTTTTCAAGCACATACATTCAAACCAATAAGAGGTAAAGGAGAAGAATCAATATGCAAAGGATTAGACAAACCTTGCACAATTTCTTGTATTATAGAATCCTCTTCATCCTTAAAAATTCAAGTGAATTACTTACCTCTTGTATATCGTGGTCCTCTATTAAACTTTGCAACCATTCTTCGTCGTTTTCTACCTTAACCAAAGTCTTGGCATCATTAAAATCATTGGCAAGTTCAATTGGGTCTTCCACAAAATCAATCAATGTGGTTTCATCCTCTAGCATCATCTCTTCAACATTCTCATCATCGAATCGGGCCATTCACTAAAATGATTTTCATCGGTATAGATTGTAAGATCTTCATGTGCGGGTGTTACACCGTTTATAACAATAGGTAAGTCACACCCAATCTCATCCTTTTGAATAGGCGAAGGATCGTTATTATGATCCGGAGTTGGAATAACTTCCTCATTGTTGCAACGCTCATACACTTCCGCGGACTCATATCTTTCCCTAAGGAATTTTTCCAAGCACTAATTGCATCTTCCTCAAGCTCTACCTTTTGAATAGGTGCTTGATCATTATTAAGATCAAGGCTCGAGTAAGCTACACTAGCGTCTTCAAAAGTCTCCAAAGGTTGATCATTTTCAACACAATCATCGATCAAATATTCACTACACACCATAGGCACATTAGAATAGTTATTGCTTTGATAGCAAAATTCTTCTTTATCCCTCTCCTCCTTGTATTGATCCATGTCTCTTCGTTTCTTTAGCAATGCCGCCTCGACGTTGTTGGAGTTGCTCATCCCCATTTTTATCGAGTTGAGTAATTTGTTCGTATAATTTCTCCGAATTCCTTTGAATTTCTCGATGTGATTCTTGCAACTTTTGTTGAAGATCCCCAATCATGGCAGACGTCTTATCTGCAAAACTAGAGAATTTCTGATCATAAACAAAACTATCCTCCCATCCTTGTGATTGTCCACTTACATACCCGTCATAAGGTTGTTGATTGTATCCTAAGGATGGTTGGAAGTTGTCATAATGTTGAGGTTGAAAACCGTATTGATTGTTGTAACTTGTCCACCATACATGGAAAACCGGTACCTGAAATAAGATTCTCAAAACCTAAGTTAGATACGATATATAGAATCCAACAAAGCAAGAATAAACCAAAAAGAAAAATAAAAACAACTAAAATCATCCGCCGCTCCCTGACAGCTGGCGCAAAATTTGATGCGTGTCGAGGTTCAATCAAATTAATTAATATTTCCACTCAATTAAAAATAATATAATGGAAGTCAAGTTCGTTGCCACGAGGAGCAAGAGATTCTAGTTGTAGTAATTGTCACGAAAAGGGGGTGTAAAAAGCAAAAGAAAATAAACAAAGCAATTAAAAGATAAAGTTGAAAGCAATAAGAGAGACAAGATCAAGGAATCCTTCTTCGTTACTTAAACAATGAATCAAGTTATGTTCTTTTCTACTTGTTATTAGTCACAAATTATCACCAACCGTAGGTAAAGCAGCTAGATCGTGCTAAACCCCTAAATCCCTTGTATCACGGATACTAAGTTCTCGACTACCGATTCTATTTACCAAACCACCTAGTAGTAGATCACTCAAGATGTAATTTAAAATAAACGCATTAAGATTTATGAACTTATTAGGTTGATATTAGTAGTTAGACTCTTAGATCAAGGTCTACTTGCTAACGTTGTTTTCACACACATTGCTCCACTAATCCCTCCGCAAGGTGTCGTGTTTGCTACTTATGTAAAAAGTCAAGAAACGATTACTTATCTCCTAACTTTCACTAGCTTTAGATTAAACCGACAAATCAATTTAGTTGGCCACCCAAACAATCTATCAATCAATCATGAATGTCATTAAGATGATTCCTATTAGTAAAAACAAACGATAATCATGTGAAAAACCTCAAGATAGAATTGAAACAAAACTCAAATCATATATTAAGAACTAGGAATTCATCCTCAATCAATAATAAAATTAGCTACTCATGTTAAGGAGTTCACACAAAGAATAAGAAAAGAAAAGTGTTGTGTGTGTAGAGAGGTGTGTAAAAGATGTAGAAAACTTCTATTTATAGGCTTCAATATTCTCCAAATCTTCCAAGGAATAGAATCCTTTTCCTTTAGCAATTCGGGCCTTTCCAAAACCAAGCCTTTCTCAACTCTTTCACCTTCTCTTTCCAAATTTGAGCCCAATTCTCCATCCAATTCCTAGTCCAAGTCTTCACACCCATGAGAGAAGTCCATAGAAAATTCTCGGAATTTTGGTCGCGAAAATCGGTATTATGGCGAACTGTCACCGCCTCGCCGCCTGAAAATTTCTCCGTCAATGGTATATTCGACGGAATATTCCGCAGCCTCCTCCGTAAGGACTAACGGTCAAAATGGTCAAACCGTCACCAACGGTCAAGGGAGAGTCACCAATCACCGAAGTCACCTTATCACCACTACGCCTAGCCCAAATTGAATGGTCCGAACTCCGAGTTAGATCGGCCATCGGGTTGACTCGCCTTGAGGTAAAATCCTGACAAAGTTCCGTTTGTTTATAGGACTTTCCTACCGAATTCGAGCACATTTTTGGGTCTTCTCCTGTTAAGAACCTAGCATTCATCTAATTGAACAATTCATTCCATACTCCATCGTTCCCTGTACAGAAGCAGCATCTTGACAAACCCATACTCTGACATTGAACCTGTAATCACTCTCACTAGCTGCTTCAGTTCAACAGCTTCAGTTAAGAATCAGTAGTAACAACTCACTCTATAACAAAGAATTCCCAAATTCATCTTGAGATGCACCATTCGTCAAGCTCGACTTGCCTCTCTCGTATTAGCAAAGAACCCAACCTCAGCCTTCCATCTCATTGCCATCACATTCAAATCCCAACTTAAACTTCTCCCTTCCTTCCGGACTCGAGCTCAATCAAACACCTAAGAATAAAAGAACGAATCGAACCTGAATCGGCCACCATCACTCAACACCACCACCTTCACAGATTCAAGACTCCACCATATCTTCAAATCCACTAGCTCAATCGAATGCTAAGAGCATCATCACCTCGACCACCATTAGCATCTCATGCACTGTTCTGACAATACCACTATCTTCACAGATTCAACAATCCCCCGGCAAAGCAGCAACACCACCAAATCCACTCTACCAATTTCTTTAGCATTTCTTAGTGCGACCACTGCACTCCATCGCTCCTCCGTTATAAATTCAGCCTCAAACCCGTCTCACAGCACCACCAGAACCCATTCTCGATCTGATTCAGCTTGGTTTCACAACAGCAGCCATCAACATTACTTCCAATTCTTCTCTACTTCTTCATCATTTCAGTTCTTCGAATCACAATAAAACCCTATTTTCATCCATCACTAAGGAACCCTAATTCGATTTTTGATTTCTTAGTTGAAGATTCAAGCTTCTCGATCCGTAATCCATTACCACCAACACCGCTCAATCGTTGTCAACCAAATACACTCCATCTCTGTTGTGTTCTTTGATTCGATTATCACCATAAACCATCGTGGATTTTCTCTCGCCATTAGCGGTCTAAAAGTGATTGGGAGAAGATAACCCTTCTCGATTTAGGGTTAGGTTAAAATAGATAGATAACACTACCCTACGCATAGGCTAGGGGACACCCCGCAGATAATTACACCCTCCGATAAATGATAAGGGGTACCACGATGACAACCCCCTTAGCCTTGACTAGGGCCTCGGCTTTAGTACTCCTCCAAATTGGGTTGCCCTTAACCTTGGCTGGGCTCCATATATCAATCGCCTGTAAATGACCTTTTTGCCCTTTTGGCTCAAATTGGGTGCTTTCTTCTTCTTTTCCTCCGTGCGACTCCAAAATAGCTATAAAACTCAAAACAAGCGTAAAATACATAATTCACAAGAAAAATAGCAAAGAAAGCATAAACAATAGATAGTAAATAGGATGTATTCTACACCCTATCAAATTCCCCCACACTTAGACTTTGCTAGTCCTCGAGCAAATCAAACTAAAAACTCACAACTTCAAAGCTGCCAAGCGTCCTAAGCATCCAAAGAGTTATGAGGACATAGGGTTTCTGCATGCTAGTAATAAGAAGTTAGAAATACTAAAGAACATATTCTCATTCTTTAATGTTGAGTGAGAAATAACCACACCATAATGAGAGAACGCGTGTTTGAGAAACGATCAATAAGCATTTCGCCTCGACTTCTGCCTCACCAAAAGGATTTTATGATAATTGCACTCAAAAAGACGGCTTTTTATGGTTCTCACATGTGTGCAAAGTTGGAATGAAGAGAGAAATCCCGCAACACGTTGAATGGTGGGAAGGACAACTTCCAAATATTTTTAAAAACCCACATCTTTTAATATTTTGAAAAACCAGCTTTTCGACGATCTCTAAGAAAGGAAATCAACCATTTATTATTGAGGATGAGATTACTTACTAACCTTCACATCCGATCGCCAATTATGATAACACCACTCTCACGGCATCCAATAGAAACGTCTTCCGCTCCTCGTCTTGATCTCCTTGGTCTTCGTCTTCGGTTTCAACTATTGATGATAAACCCTCGAATTTCATAAATCCTTGACAATTTTTAACTCTTGTACCTTAAAATCCTTGTCGCTGAAATGTCCTTATAAATTTTCCTTCCCCACGGCTTAATAAATAAAAACAAAACAAATATTTCTCTTTTTCTTTTTTTTTTTTTTTTTTTTTTTTTTTTTTTTTTTTTTTTTTTTTTTTTTTTTTTTGAAACAAGAGAAATAAAATACAAAAACAAACCGTGGCCGTGGGAGAAGTATTTTATCGCTTGATTCTTCACAACTTGTATCGTCTTGAAATCATAAACTTCAAAATTCTCACCTTTTAATTTTCTTCGCTCTTATGAATAAGTCTTCATACTTGAATATAAAATTACCTCATTGTATTGTAAGTCTTCAACAAATATGTAAAAATCCGCTCTTTGTATGTTGCTTTACTTGAATTTGAAATTTGCTCTTTTTCTCATTCCGTTGCTTGTAAACCTTGAACTTTTCCAACTTTCCTTGTAGATTTTTATGTCGCTCCTTGTTGATGATGATGGTGTTTCTATGGATCCGTTGTTGTCGATAGAGAGAATGGTGCTAATCGCAAATCGAACTACAAGAAGGAAGCTTTCATCTATAGACGCCACCCTCATGAGTGACAAAATTAGCACTCAAGAGATCAAAGAGTAGTGCTTCTATTGGTGGGAGGTTGGATAGCTCACCATTCTACCCGGAATTTACTTACGGTGACACACACTCAAAAGAAAGCTCTTTAGTAGATGGAAAATTTCTGGCTCTGGTGCCTCACATGATATGAATACGGGTAGTCTCCACTAATGATTGATCAAAGAACTCTAATAATGCATTTCTCCCTGCACCAAATTCGCATCACCGGCATGATTAAATCCATTATTTAACACTCTAACAAACAAGAAATCCGAATGTAGTTCTCTAACATTTCCAAGTTCAATTATGTCGGTCAAAATCTCTATGTAAACATACCTAGAAGTATGCTAGGGACTCTAAAATCTTTAAAAGTTGGAGTTTTTATGTAAAACTTTAAACTTTTTTTTTTTTTAAATTTTTAAATTTTTTTGTAATTTTTTTAATAAACATGCTTGACCACTCCCCCACACTTAAACCTTACATTGTCCTCAATGTAATTGAATCCTCCTAGTAAAGTCAAGGTGGGAAATTTTAACATGATAAGAAACAAGAAAAAGAAATAACAAAAAGCAAAAGGATAAGAAATACAAAACCTATGGGTTGCCTCCCCATTAAGCGCTTGTTTTAAAGTCGACGGCCCGACTTAGCTCTTGCAAGATTCATTAGCCCGCATATACTAACAATCTGAAAATTTGAGGATCCACCCATAATACCTGTTTTGCAAACAATAACTCCATACAAATATTAGCACAAGAAAATAATAGTGAAATTATCGCCGATAGAAATTTCCCCACACTTATTCTCGTCCACACTCTAAGTGTATAAAGAATATAGAATTTGGGAATTTCCATGTGTTCTTCTTGGCAAACTCCGCATAGTGTTAGCATCAAGTGTTTCCAATGGTGGATATTTAGAAACAAAATCATCCAAAAATACTTTCAAGCACATACATTCAAACCAATAAGAGGTAAAGGAGAAGAATCAATATGCAAAGGATTAGACAAACCTTGCACAATTTCTTGTATTATAGAATCCTCTTCATCCTTAAAAAATTCAAGTGAATTACTTACCTCTTGTATATCGTGGTCCTCTATTAAACTTTGCAACCATTCTTCGTCGTTTTCTACCTTAACCAAAGTCTTGGCATCATTAAAATCATTGGCAAGTTCAATTGGGTCTTCCACAAAATCAATCAATGTGGTTTCATCCTCTAGCATCATCTCTTCAACATTCTCATCATCGGAATCGGGCCATTCACTAAAATGATTTTCATCGGTATAGATTGTAAGATCTTCATGTGCGGGTGTTACACCGTTTATAACAATAGGTAAGTCACACCCAATCTCATCCTTTTGAATAGGCGAAGGATCGTTATTATGATCCGGAGTTGGAATAACTTCCTCATTGTTGCAACGCTCATACACTTCCGCGGACTCATATCTTTCCCTAAGGAATTTTTTCCAAGCACTAATTGCATCTTCCTCAAGCTCTACCTTTTGAATAGGTGCTTGATCATTATTAAGATCAAGGCTCGAGTAAGCTACACTAGCGTCTTCAAAAGTCTCCAAAGGTTGATCATTTTCAACACAATCATCGATCAAATATTCACTACACACCATAGGCACATTAGAATAGTTATTGCTTTGATAGCAAAATTCTTCTTTATCCCTCTCCTCCTTGTATTGATCCATGTCTCTTCGTTCTTTAGCAATGCCGTCTCGACGTTGTTGGAGTTGCTCATCCCCATTTTTATCGAGTTGAGTAATTTGTTCGTATAATTTCTCCGAATTCCTTTGAATTTCTCGATGTGATTCTTGCAACTTTTGTTGAAGATCCCCAATCATGGCAGTACATCTTATCTGCAAAACTAGAGAATTTCTGATCATAAACAAAACTATCCTCCCATCCTTGTGATTGTCCACTTACATACCCGTCATAAGGTTGTTGATCATAGCCAAAAGATTGGTTTTGATTGTATCCTAAGGATGGTTGGAAGTTGTCATAATGTTGAGGTTGAAAACCGTATTGATTGTTGTAACTTGTCCACCATACATGGAAAACCGATACCTGAAATAAGATTCTCAGAAACCTAAGTTAGATACGATATAGAATCCAACAAAGCAAGAATAAACCAAAAATAAAAATAAAAACAACTAAAATCATCCGTTTGCTCCCCCCTTTGGCAGCGCCTAAAATTTGATGCGTGTCGAGGTTCAATCAAATTAATTAATATTTCCACTCAATTAAAAATAATATAATGGAAGTCAAGTTCGTTCCCACGAGGAGCAAGAGATTCTAGTTGTAGTAATTGTCACGAAAAGGGGGGTGTAAAAAGCAAAAGAAAATAAACAAAGCAATTAAAAGATAAAGTTGAAAGCAATAAGAGAGACAAGATCAAGGAATCCTTCTTCGTTACGAAACAATGAATCAAGTTATGTTCTTTTCTACTTGTTATTAGTCACAAATTATCACCAACCGTAGGTAAAGCAAAATGTAGATCGATGCTAAACCCCTAAATCCCTTGTATCACGGGATACTAAGTTCTCGACTACTGATTCTATTTACCAAACCACCTAGTAGTAGATCACTCAAGATGTAATTTAAAATAAACGCATTAAGATTTATGAACTTATTAGGTTGATATTAGTAGTTAGACTCTTAGATCAAGGTCTACTTGCTAACGTTGTTTTCACACACAATTGCTCCACGGAATCCCTCCGCAAGGTCTCGTGTTTGCTACTTATGTAAAAAGTCAAGAAACGATTACTTATCTCCTAACTTTCACTAGCTTTAGATTAAACCGACAAATCAATTTAGTTGGCCACCCAAACAATCTATCAATCAATCATGAATGTCATTAAGATCATTCCTATTAGTAAAAACAAACGATAATCATGTGAAAAACCTCAAGATAGAATTGAAACAAAACTCAAATCATATATTAAGAACTAGGAATTCATCCTCAATCAATAATAAAATTAGCTACTCATGTTAAGGAGTTCACACAAAGAATAAGAAAAGAAAAGTGTTGTGTGTGTAGAGAGGTGTGTAAAAGATGTAGAAAACTTCTCTATTTATAGGCTTCAATATTCTCCAAATCTTCCAAGGAATAGAATCCTTTTCCTTTAGCAATTCAATTTCCAAAACCAAGCCTTTCTCAACTCTTTCACCTTCTCTTTCCAAATTTGAGCCCAATTCTCCATCCAATTCCTAGTCCAAGTCTTCACACCCATGACAAGTCCATAGAAAATTCTGGAATTTTGGTCGCGGAAAATCGGGTATTATGGCCGAAATTTGACCTAATCCGTCACCGCCTACCGCCCGAAAATTTATCCGTCAATGGTATATTCGACGAATATTCCGCTGGCCTCCGTTAGGACTAACGGTCAAAATGGTCAAACCGTCAGTCAACGGTCAAGGGAGAGTCACTTATCGGTGCAATGGCCTAGCCCGGTGAATGGTCTCAACTCCGAGTTAGATCGGCTCATCGGGTTGACTCCGCTGAGGTAAAATCCTACAGAGTTCCGTTTGTTTATAGGACTTTCCTTTACCGAATTCGGGCTGTTTTGGGTCTTCTCCTGTTAAGAACCTAGCATTCATCTAATTGAACAATTCATTCCATACTCCATCGTTCCCTCGTCTGTATGCATCTTGACAAACCCATACTCGACATTGAACTCCGTAATCACTCTCACTAGCCGTTTCTAGCTTCAACAGCTTCAGTTAAGAATCAGTAGCAACAACTCAGCTCTATAACAACAATTCCCAAATTCATCTTGAGATGCACCATTCGTCAAGCTCAGACTTCGTCTCTCTGTATTAGCAGAACCCAACTCGGTTAAATTTCATTGCCATCACATTCAAATCCCAACTTAAACTTCTCCCTTCCTTCCGCACTCGAGCTCAATCAAACACCTAAGAATAAAGAAACGAATCGAACCTTACCCGGCCACCATCACCAACACCACCACCTTCACAGATTCAAGACTCCACCATATCTTCAAATCCACTAGCTCAATCGAATGCTAAGAGCATCATCACCTCAGACCACCATTAGCATCTGCAGCTGGTTCTTGACAGCGCCACTATCTTCACAGATTCAACAATCCCCTGGCAGCAGTCGGCAACACCACCAAATCCACTCTACCAATTTCTTTAGCATTTCTTAGTGCGACCACAGACCCATCGCTCCTCTGTTATAAATTCAGCCTCAAACCCGTCTCACAAAGACCACCGTAACCCATTCTCGATCTCGATTCACTTGGTTTCACAACAAAGACCCATCAACATTACTTCCAATTCTTCTCTACTTCTTCATCATTTCGGTTCTTCAATCACAATAAAACCCTATTTTCATCCATCACTAAGGAACCCTAATTCGATTTTTTGATTTCTTAGTTGAAGATTCAAGCTTATCGATCCAGAATCCATTACCACCAACACCTGCTCAATCGTTGTCAACCAGCGTACCCATCTCTGTTGTGTTCTTGATTCGATTATCAGCCATAAACCATCGTGGATTTTCTCTCAGTTTCATTAGCGGTCTAAAAATGATTGGGAGAAGATAACCCTTCTCGATTTAGGGTTGGGTTAAAATAGGATAGGATAACACTACCCTACTGCATAGGCTAGGGGACACCCCAGAGATAATTACACCCTCTGATAAATGATAAGGGGGTACCTCGATGACAACCCCCCTTAGCCTTGACCGAGCCTCGGCTTTAGTACTCCTCCAAATTGGGTTGCCCTTAACCTTGGCTGGGCTCCATATATCAATCGCCCAATAAAATGACCTTTTGCCCTTTTGGCTCAAATTGGGTGCTTTCTTCTTCTTTTCCTCCGTGCGACTCCAAAATAGCTATAAAACTCAAAACAAGCGTAAAATACATAATTCACAAGAAAAATAGCAAAGAAAGCATAAACAATAGATAGTAAATAGGATGTATTCTACACCCTATCAACCACAACCACCAAGGGAGGAGCCAGGATTTTAAGGAAGGGAAAGCGAAAATTCTTGACAAGTTGAATACGAGTGCAAATGGATTTGTAGCCCATTTTATGATTAAAAGACCAAATATAATTATAATTGGTCTGGCTCTGCCTCTGACTAGATAGGGAAAACATTTTATAATTATGAACAATTAATGAAACACTAATTGATAAAATATTTTACAATGTAAACAATTAATAGATCATTTATTATGAGCAATTAGTGAAGACTAACTAATAAAGCACTCATAATATGTAAGTTGAATAAACCACGGTCGTGGATTTAACTCCCCTCATAGATAGATATCGACTGTTGTTTATCCGGCGTAACTTAGCCAAGTTTCGTTTTGTATTCTAGGTTCTTAGAGTCACCAATCTACCAACAATAATTGCTTTTAAAAGTTTCAAGACCCACACAAACACCTTTCCAAATCCCACAGACCACTCCAAGTTAATTTATTTCTAATTGGATTAGATTCAGATATGCTTCAAAATCTTCACCCAAAGAACGCTCTGATTATCAAAAAAATCCAAGCTAATTGGGTAGGGATCTATTAAAGAAAGAAGACTTCTCAATATTCAAACCACTATGAGTTTTTTTTTTTTTTTTTGGTAGGATAATACAAAATGGTCAATAGACTTCATCCAAATTCCTTCAAATTTGAACTTGGTTTAGCAATTACGGGTTTCGAATCTTTCCAAAATCCTTCAAATTGGAATTAGTTTGGCGCTTACAGGGTTCGAATCCATACCTCTACAAAGGGAGGGAACACAAGATCCATCAATCCACTGATGGTTCTCGCAACTAAAAGCTCTGGCGGAAAATATATAGTTCCCCAAGATTTAAAATGCATACCTATATGATTAGAGTTATTGTGCCACCAAACTTTCATCAGATACAATCCAGCATCAATTAACTTCCTTGCATAGGAAACAATGACATTTGGTGTGCAGTGCGAGAATAGCTGACAATTTTGTTGTTAAAAAATAGCTTGTTTGTTTTGAACGAATATTAAGAAAACCAATCATTTGAGTCATTTTTCATGTTATCTTTTTAAATTTATCCTCGAGAAAAAAAGTGGTTAGATGGAGATGTGGTCCCTTATATGGAAAAAATAGTAATATTTGAGTAGTTGACTTTCCTTTTATGGAAACAAACATGTTTTTTTGACATACCCATATACGAAAGATTTTGCCTTTTTATTTTATTTTTTTTGAAATGGAGGGTGTAGTTTTCCCTGTCTGGTTAAAAAACTAATTGCCTTACTGGGAATAGCTAATCTGATATCAAATTTTTCTAGCAGTCCTTTAAAGGATTCCATGTTTTATCTATCAGTCCTTTAAAGGATTCCATGTTATTTAGTCTAAAATAAGAGAAGTCTCTTGCGATGCATGTATTTTAATATTAAGACAATTAGCAATGGTATCTTTCCTAACCTGGTAAGTTAAGAGCATCTTCAAAATTGCATGACACCTAAGATTTAAGACATTTTTCACCAAAATTTCATCTACAATGCAAAGGTGAAGGTCATAAAAATGATGACATGGCTAAGTGACAAAAATTAGACTTTCTGTATAACCTTTGGTTTTAAGTCCACATAATCTTTTGTTTCTAACTAAGACATTGGAGATTGGAGATGAACTCTAGTGAAAAATTTTATCTTTAAATTTATGTCTTTTGGTAATGACCCACTAAGAGCATCTCCAATGCAATGGGTCAAGGTATTAAAAAAGCATGTCACATATGATTTAAGACCTTCTCCACCAAAATTTAATCTCCAAGGTAAGTGTAAAGTTCATAAAAGTGATGACATGGCTAAGTGGGGTAAAGGAGAACGTCTAGATTAGACATTCTTCATGACCTTGGGTCTTAGATCCACATCATCTATATGTCTCCAAAATTCAAATAAAAAGTGTGAATAAGACCTTGGGGAGTGGAGATGAATTTTAGCTAAAAAGTTTTATCTTCACCATTTTTTGTCATTTAACAATGACCCACAAGTAAAAAGATATAAATAAGACCTCCACCTAGGATGACCTTGACCTCTTGCATTGTAGATGCTCTAAAAGAAGGTATCAATAAGACCTCCACATGGGATGACCTTGATCCCAAGCATTAGAGATGCTCTAAGGGATGTAAAATTACATGATACCAAATATTTAATACCTTTTCCAATAAGGTTTCATCTCCAATGTAAAGGTAAAGGTCATATAAAATGATGACATGACTAAATGGGCGTAAAGGAGAAAGTCTAGATTAGACTTTCTCTATGACCTTGGGTTTTAAGTCCACATCATCATTTGTTTCTAAATTTGAAAAAGTTTGTTAGATAAGACCTTGGAGATTGGAGATGAACTCTAGGTGAAAATTTTTATCTTTATATTTTTTTGTCTTTTAGTAATTACCCACTAAAATAGGGTATTAATAAGACCTCCATATAGGATGACCTTGACCACAAACATTCGAAATGCACTAAGGGACTAAAAGATAATATATCGAGACTTATCATTATTGACGAACCCACTGCATATATCATTGAAAGAATCAATAAGTGCGCTTTAATTTTCAGTATTGGATTGATTATCCTTGGTAAAGATCAATCAATCGTCAAAAAAAAACATACGACATAAATTCTAAAAACTTTTATTTTCTATTTATGAAAATAATGAGTTTTTTCAATTATGAATTGTCGCTGATATAAATGATTATAGATTCATTAATAACAATGGTTACCAAACTTGACTATTTTGGGGCATAGCCATTCTATTTGGGGCCTATCATGACATGACTAATAAAACAATATGAAGTAAAATAAAAAATTAGAAAATGTCATATAGTTTTAGAAAAATACAATAGAGTGAGTTTGGTCCTATTGACTGGTCAAATTTCTATTTGGTCCATTTAGTAAATATATGTATATATTATTGTTTGGTCATAGGGTGGAAAATACTCACGCATGATGACGTCATGAGTGATGTAATTGTCTTTGGTAGTGTCGTAGATACCCTTTTGGGACCATATATATACTCAATTATTAAGAGAGAAGGAAATCATTTTTAAATTTGTTTTCTCTCTCATTTCTTTCCAGATTTACTTTCTCTCTCTCTGTCTATTCTTCTTTTTTTCTTATGAAGAAGATGATGATGAAGACGACGGTGATGATGATGAAGACGGTTTGATTACAAAGATTGATCTGATTTTGATTATGCAGATTTTGATTTGATTAAAAAGATTAAAGATGATGCAGATTTATTCTACATAGATCGATTTGAGTTGATTACAGATATCGATTTGATGTTGATTACGTATTTAGGTGTTCATCCGAAATAATGAACTCTGTTTTATATATTGGTTTAGTTTGATGTTATTAGGTGTTCATTTGAAAGAATGAACTATATTTTCATATTTGATTTAGTTTGGTTTTAGTAGGTTTTCATTTGAAATAATGAACTCTGATTTTTGTTCATAATAATGAACTTTGATTGGGTGTAAATTTGAAATTACCGAACTAGGATTTTTGTTCATAATAATGAACTTTGATTGGGTGTTCATTTGAATGAATGAACTCTGATTTTTATTCCTTTGATTAGGTGTTCAGTTGAAAGAATGAACTCTGATTTTTGTTCATAATAATGAAAACTTTGTTGCATGTTCATTTTTAAGAATGAACTCGAATCTAAAAAATGCATTACCAAAAACCCGATAGTTCATCAAAACGAATGAACTTCTAAGAAAAGGTGTAGGAGATTTAGAGTTCATCAGAGAGCATGAACTCAAATTATTATGGAAACAGAAGAGTTATGGAAATTAATGCTAAATAGTACAGAAGGGTATTTTTTTCTATTTTATATTTTCAAATAATTATGGACCAAACAGGAAATGCCTTTTCCCGCTGGACCAAACAGACTTGGGACCACCTAAAAAAGGACCAAATGATAATTTCCACGATGAAAAACCTCACTAGCCAAATATTTTACTTAATGGCTAATTTTTCCTTGGTAATTAATGTTAAATCGGGTGATTAGTAGATGTTTAATCAAGTTAACCTATAAATCAACTAACGTTAATGCATCATCAAAAAACGAAAATTTTGATTTTCTTTGACCAAAATCAACCTAGAATCGGCTCATGTTAATGCATTCGTATACCGATTCTGGACCAAAAGATATTACTTAAAATGCATCGAAACAATCAATGCATAAGTGATTACATAAACACCGATTCTAATATAAAAACATACAACAAAAATATTTCATTTGATATATCTTTCAATCGGCGTCTATTGTGAAAGATATAAGTCGATTACTATACATTGAATGTGTGGCAAAAAATAGAGTTAGCAGTCGGTGTATAAGGATGATCAACCAAACCGATTGTTGGTAAAAAAAAAGTCAAATAGTTTTCCTTTGTTAGAATCGGCATCTTTTGTGAAATACATAAGCCGATTATCGTACATTGAATTTGTGGACAAAAATATAGTTAGAAATCGCTGTATAAGATTGACCAACTAAACCGATTGTTGGTAAAAAAACAATCTAGAGGATTGGTCGTTTTGACGAAACCAACAATCGACTTATACCAAAGTCTCACATACACCGATTATCACTAAAAAGTCCAAATTTTTTAGCACTTGTTGAGTTAAAGCTGATGTTCATCACAACAGCCTGAAATCGGTTTATGTGAGTGTACCCTAAACACTGATTCTGGGTTGATGTACTTCGTGTTCAATGAACAACAACACCGATGGGTATATGTTAATGTACACATAAAATCGATTTTTATTGATTTTTAAAAAATTAATTAGGAAATTTCAGAGAATCATAGTTAAATCATTCGTGAATCTCTCTTAAAAGGAAGGATTCAATGGATTAAACTCAATTACTCGAATTTTTTATGCCGAAAGTATTGTTTGAAAAACCTTTAAAGAAATATCTTTTTTTTGGGATTAGGTTTTAGTTTTTAATTTTGAATGATTATGATTAAAGATTGATCATGAAAATGATTTTGGATTTTTATTTGTTTTACATAATTATAAGTATTAATGGACTTAAAATTAACTTTTAGTCAATTGTTGAAGTCGTTACTCAAAGATTGGGCTAAGCAGAAGTTTGGTGATATGGAGAGGAGACTAGAAGAACTCGGACGAGATTTTTGTCCAGTTGCTTAACGAAGATCGCTGGAATTCAAGGCTAAAAGCTCGCCAGGATTACTGCAGTTTAACCGTAGAAAAGGCTGAAAAATGGAGGAGTCGCTCCAGAGTTACTCATATGCTTCAAAATGAGAAAAACACAAAGTATTTTCATAGGCTTGCATCTGATAGAAGAAGAAGGAATTTTATTGGCGCTATAAAGGTTGGAGGAGTTATGACTTATGAAGCTGAAGCAGTCAAGAAAAGTATTGTGGATTTCTTTCAAAATATTATTCAAAATCAAGGCACCGGAACTGTTTTTCTTGAGTTAATGCAGTTCAATAGAATTTCAGAAGACTTGAGTAATTGGTTAGAAATGGATGTTGAAGAAAGTGAATGCTTGTCTGGAATCAAATGTTTGGGTCAGAATAAGGCCCCTGAACCTGATGGTTTTTCCATTAGTTTCTATCTTCTTTGCTGGGAGGTGATTAAGGTTGATATCATGAAGATTTTTCAGGAATTGCAGCATAGAAATTTTCTAGATTGGAGATTGAAAAACACTTTAATTGCTTTAATCCCAAAGAAAGACACCATCGAAGAGATAAAAGATTTGAAACCCATTAGTTTGGTCCATGGAACGTATAAAATAATCTCAAAAGTTTTAGCAGAAAGAATCAAACAATTTTTACCTTTAGTCATTTCTTCATAGCAAACTGCTTTTATCAAAAGAAGACAGATTTTGGATGGAGTATTAGTGGCTAATGAGTTGATTGATTCCAGGATTAGAAGTGGAAGACCTGGTTTACTTTGTAAAGTAGACTTTGAAAAAGATTTTGATCATGTTAACTGAGAATTTCTAGATGAAATTATGGAGAAAATGGGCTTTGGAGTGAATGGAGAAACTGGTTACAATGCCGTGTTGAATATGTGAGATTTTCTGTGCTTGTTAATGGGTCTGCAGCTGGATATTTCAAGAGTAAAAAAGGGATTAGGCAAGTTGGTCCCTTGTCTCCATTTTTGTTTCTTCTCGTAGGAGAATCTCTATCTTACATGATAAAACAAGCTCAAGAACAAGGTCTGATTTCCGGTTTTCAAGCAGTTGACGGAGGTAAAATGATAAGTCATTTGCGGTTGTCGATGATGCTCTAATCTTCTTGGATGTTGATGTTGAGCAAATTAAATAACTCGGGATTATTCTTCTGTCTTTCGAGATGCTCACTGGCCTTAAAATTAATTTTGCTAAGAGTCAAATTTTTGGCGTGGGCTATGACGGAGACTTGACTCAATTCTCTAGCTTGTTTGGTTGTTACACTGGATGTCTTCCTACAACTTATTTGGGTCTTCCTCTTGGTGATAAGTACAAAGGTATAACAAAATGGGATAAGGTGATTGAAAAGTTCATTGTCTACCTAGCAGGTTGGAAAAAACCACTCTTCAACAGAGCTGGCAAAATAACTCTTATCAACAGTGTTTTGGCTAGCCTTTCTACATATTACATGTCCCTTTTTGAAATGCCAGCTTCAGTTGCTAAAATATTTGAAAAATTGACGAGAGACTTCTTATGGAATGGTAACAAAGGGAAGAAAAATATGCATTTGGTTAAGTGGTCTATTTTGTATAAAAGAAGGAAATTTGGAGGCTTGGGGATTAAAAATCTAAGAAAAATGAATCAGGCTTTATTAACCAAGTGGCTTTGGAGATATGGTAAGTAAAATGATGTTTTATGGAGAAATCTTATTGCTGAAAAATATGATAATGATGGTGTGGATTGGTTATCAAAATCTCCAACTGGTACTTTTGGAAGAGCTGTTTGGAAGGGTGTCATGAAATGCAAACAAATATTCATTAACAACATCAAATTCAAAGTTAACAGGGGTAGAAAGGTAAGGTTTTGGTTGGATAATTGGTTGCTGCCTGCACCTTTATGTCAAGTGTTTTCTAACCTTTATCAAGTCTCCAGGAAAAAATTTGTTTTGTTTCATAATGTTTTGATGCAAATTCGACTGATTCCAAATGGTCTTTGGGCTTACATAGAAGATTAAATCAAAATGTCAGGACTGAATTTGAATGGCTGCAGACGGAGTTGAATGGTGTAACGCTGAATCAAGAGGAAGAAGACTGTTTAAAATGGACTCTTACAAGCAAAAAGAAGTTTTCGGTTAAGTCAACTTATGACAAGTTAGCTAACACGGAAATGGAGTTACCTATTCAAGGGATATTCAAGCTTATTTGGAGGTTGAAAGTACCCCCAAAATTGGATTTTTCTTATGGACAATTGCTCATTCAAGGTTTCCTACTAGAGGTGTTTTAACAAGAAGAGGTTTAGATGTTCCTACAACTTGCCTTTTTTGCAGTGAGGATGAAACTATGGATGAGGTTTTTATTCATCAGGCCTTCGCTAAGAAGATCTCGGGAGTATTTCATTCGAAGTTATTATAATGGTTTTATACCATGTCTCCAGATGTTATCTCTTTGCTCTCTGCTTGGAATCTTCATAATCTAAGTGAAGTACAATCTCACGTGTGGAGTATTGTTCCAGTTGTTATTCTTTGGAGCATGTGGAAGGAGAGGAATTCAAGAGCCTTCAATAACAAGGTAAACACTGCAATTACAATTATCAATAAAGCTCAATACGAAATGTTTATTTGGTGCTTAGTTTTCAAAGAGTTTGAAGATGTTTCATACTCTAAGTTATGGAGCATTGGCCAAGCTTTATTTTCACTCTCCTTGATTCAGATTTTTGTTTTCTTTTGAATTAGGGGTTTGCTTGTTTTTTGTTTTATTTGGATAGTTTTGTTGCAAGCTATCTTTTCTTTGTTCTCTTGGGGGTGGTATAAATCTTTTGTACCCTGTCTTTTGATCAATAAAATCACTTCTTTACCGATAAAAAAAAGGAGTATTAAAATTAGTATAGAGATTAGTTTAGTATTTTCAAACACTTTAGACATTCTTTATCATCCGAAAAATTGGGATTAAAATTTTCATAGATCCCATATAGAATGGCTAGGCCCCAAAATAGCCATCCTACCAAGCAACACCATTTTTTTAATTTTCCTTATTATCAGCAATGCTGCACGCTGACAAAGGAACCTGCCGAGCATATCTCGTGGATGGGAAACCCCGAAAACGGTCCTTTCCACCACTCCCTTCCCCACCGACGTTTTATACATGTATGGGCCAAAGCCGATGGAACCTCTGCTTTTCCGGATAAAAGTTGATGAAGTCAAGGGCCTGGATGGTGCCACCTAATGGTGGAAATGAGCGGTGGAAGTGTAGTAGAAGCTTCAAGAAATCGGACGGTTATTGTCCCCTTATCACTGGGTCTGTGAAAGGGTCCCGCTTACTTTTCTTTTATTCCTCCTTCAACTCGTTCAATTTCATTTCAGGCTGTAAAAGAAAAAAAAGGAAAAAAGAAAAACTCAATTCATCATCAAACGTTTCAAACATCAGATCCATGGAACAAAGGTCTTTAGTAACAGATCAATGCTGCATAGATGCTCAGGACTTTAGCATATAACTCTGAAATTGAATTTGTTGAAGCTAAATATCAAACCTCTGCTCATCAATTCAGGTAATATTATGTCTCTATCGATTTCGATCCACTCTAACGTAATTAATTCAATGTTGTTATTATGGAATTTGATAGAAGATTACTGGTTTAGGGTTTTGAAAAGTGAAATGAATGAGCTGGAGGAATCGGAGGTGTTATGAGATGAAGGAATTTAGGGAAAACGTTCACAAATGTTTTATCCTTTGTTGAAAAAAAGGTCTAGAGTTTGTGTGCTTTATGTATGATATAGTAATGACTGTTGCCTAACTTCCATGCTAGGTGAATGGATCTCAGGTTCAGCTGGGATTGGTTTCACTGCACATCACAATTGCAGTAAGGGATGTTTGCCTCATACTTGGTCCATTTTTGCGTTCTCCTCTAACACTTTCTGAATTACTTTAGATGGAGGATTCATATTAGCTAGTTTTAACTGAACATGTATGTTATTCCCATTATGATTTGCAATGATTTGAGATTATTGTATGACTGTTTAGTTGGATAGTTCTATGGATGGTCTTGTGCGCACCATTACATTCCTCACTATTACATAGTGACATTAGCCAGTTATTGTCTCATGACGAGCATATTCCAATTTCGCAACGGAGTCTAAATCCAAGTATAAAGCTCTACGCTTTTTATTTTAATAAATTGAGAATGTGTGAATAGATAATTCATAGTGATCTAATAGTAAATTGGTGGGTTATGGTAATACCCACCCAGTTCAACCTTTGCAGACAGGGATTAGAAATATGTTGAGAAAAGGAATGTAGGAGAATTCTCGAAAGAAAAGACTAGAATATTTCGAATGCTAAACTTTGATATTTTAACTGGATAAGGGTTTGCTTCATTCCTTTTAGAGGAACTTCCTTTCCGAATTGATTATTATTTGAATTATTCACGCTGTCTCAAATGTCGAATTGTAGCAATTGAACACATTAAACCTTCCCTGAATGTTATCTTATTTTGGGTTGTCTTCAGATGTGATTCGTTTTATTATTTCATTAGCGTCTTCGTTGAGATTGAATCTTTGACTTCTTGTGCAGGATGCTGCTACAAAAATAATTTCACTTTCACAGCAGAGCCCAAGAGATGTCTGCATCGTCTCAGCTATTGGAGCTGTCTGTGCAGTGACACGTGCCTCCATCACATATGAGGTGCGTCAATGATTTTTTATTGTCCATGGGGAAGATTGTTTGAAAATTTATACTGACTTTTACCTTTCTTATTACCCAATAAATTTTTTAAAAACAAAGAAAACGCTTACATGTCATCTTTTTGTCTAAGGGATGGAAGTACTTCAGCTGCCAAAGCAGCCTATACTTCTTCTCTGGATTTTTCTGTACCCTCTGAAGGATTCATACTTCATACACTAATAAAGATTGTAGTTTCCTTGGAAAAGATTAGTCAGTGTATGGAATTCTGCAAATATTAGTAGCGGCAGCGTTCCCATGTCTGGTTTTGCTGATGATAACTACACTTTCTTGCTGAATCCTGAACTTATAGACCCAAGGTTATTGATTGTAACTGGAGTCTGTTTGTACTCTAGCTACATTATGCTGATGCAGGATTCTTTGGTAGCTTTGTAATTACTTTTTGAGGATGTAGTTGAGCTATGAACTGCAGAGGCAGCCTAATCCAGTAGTATTATTACAGTAATCTATTCATTTTGAGTTCTTCGTATTTCTGTACCCTGAAGAACATGTATTTTCTTTTTGGTACTCATTCAGGTGGAATGAGCTAGTCTCTGACAAGTCAACAAAACCAGCCATGGAGGAATTTGATTTTTTGATTGCGATAATCTTTGGCCTTCAACCGTAGTTTTCTTAATGAAGTATCCAGTGCCCAATGTTAACAAGAACTTTGTGTCAGAAACAGCAAGTGTTCCAGGTACAAAAGAAATGCAGTAAGAGGCAGTAACATTTTATAACCTTGAGGAAAAATAGAGATCATGAAGGGCAGTAGAGCAATCTCAGGACTGAGTAGTAGCAAATCCAATGTCATTTTAACTGTCTCGATGAAGATTAACTTCAAAATCAGACTTTTTTCCTTTTTGTTATAAACTCAACTTGTCCATTTCACCTGTAAGTAGTAAGTTTACTCTTCAAAAGCTGAAATTCGGCATGTAAAGCAAGGTGATATAGTTTGCACTACAATATTCATGAAATTTATGTATAGAATTATGTTTTTTATCTGTGCAAAGGAAACTTCTGCAAAACATTGTTTACATTCTTTTGTTCAAAATAGATTCATAAAATTGTTCAAAAAATATTGTATTACTTAACAGTGAAATAAAACCCTAGGGAAGAGTCTCATTGTCAGATAACACAAAACGCAAATTGTGCTCTGAGCCACAAAGCTCCTGAAAATGCAAATAAAATGCACAAGCTAAAGAAAGTTAACCTATGTATTAGCAACAGGTCAACAACCACAATTACGAAACAGAAATTTGATTAAGAACTAGTTAATTTGTTTGTTACTCTATAAACTCATTCTCCTCCACTATCAATCGATGATTTTCACTTCAGTAGAAAATTTTCAAAATTTTCCCAGCTCCATTCTGATGTTGATGTTGCACCATCGACATTATCATCTCTTATGATGGGTAATACAATCTCAGATGCTTCAGATTTTGCACATTGAATTTGCTCCTCCATCCAAGGGGTCAAGATATTGATGGATGCGTTTTCAAAAGTGCTCCTAATACTTGAAACAGAACCAGCAGAAGACTTTTCCCAATCAATCTTATATACTTCTAATAGTGTGAAAAATTCTTTCAAGGATGTTTGTGTATCAGTAGCATAATTCAAGAGAGAACTTATATCATTGCTAACCCTTTTTATCGAACCAACACCTGCCATATGGGTTTCTTGCTGAAAACTTCCCCCAGTACTTTCAGGATCACATCCATATTTCCTCTGAAGTTTCTCCTGTTCTTCATTGTTAAGAATCAACTTATCAGAAAATGTAATTTGATTATCAGAACCACCGATTTCATGAACATATATGAAATAACCCGTGTATTCTTCCATCCATGAAACTACCATCTGGTTCAATGCTTCTTCAATCCTCTGTATTTCATTATTCAACGAATTGAGCCTTTGATTATTTCCTTCATTCATCTTCTCTAGAATATCTGTTTTCTCGAATCTCTGCAAAAAGTTGATTTTTTTTTCAAGAAAATCAAGTAAATTCCTTGAATTTTTAATCAAACTACTTATCATCTCTTCTTCCTTTATTTTATTACCGAAATCATCACCTTTTCCATCATCAGCATATCTTCTTGTTGAATCTGATACTCCATCAGGCATTTCTTGATTCATCATCGATTTTGTATCGAAAATTTTCAATGAAAGAACTTCACAAATGTCTTCTTGCAATGAGAAGATAAAACAACGAATTTATTTATGATTGTAGTATTAGGGTTACACAAACTCAAGAATTCGAAAGTAGCGAGTATAATCGTTTTGGAGATCGTTTTGGAGGGAGGGAGAGATCGAAGAAGACAGGGGAGAATTGAACTAAGGGGAGGATTGTGACCCTTTTGGGTATTTATAATGGGCTATGTTATATTGTGGGATGAACCTAAACTAGTTGGGCTTTAGACTCTTTTGTCATCCTCTCTAGAGCCTGATACCGGGAGGACCAAAATTACTGAATTGAAAGAGTAGTCCGATTTTTTTTATTTTTTTTTTGTCGATCTAACTAAAGAACCATTTTTTGGGGACCATGGTTCTATTTTTAGTAAGACATTTAGAAGTAAATCTAGGTCACCCCTTATCTAGATATTTCTATTAAAACCTAAATTACCCTCCTGATTAATTTTGGGTAATGATTAAGTTAAAGATAATTAGTAAGATTAAAAAATCAGATGGTTTTTTTTTTTTTTTTTAAAGTAGAATTATTGAGAGAGTAAAGTTAGAGAAGATGAAGAAGTAAAACATGGATTTTACCAACCATAATCGGAGGAAGAGTATTTGGGTACCCAGGTATGCTTCAAACTTAGATAATGTTGGTTGAATTGATCCAAAATTTCAAAAAAAAATGTAAATTTTTAAGTAGATTTGGGCTTGTTCGGTTACCTTATGTGAAGAACAGGTAATCGAACACATCTGGAAGTGTAGTTCGGTTACTTTTTTCAAACACGCAGGTTACCGAACTCGCTCTTAATGGAGGTTTTTAGTCGTTCGGTTAACGCGCAGGTTACCGAACTTTGTTTATAGGATTTACAGAGAAATGTTCGGTTTGCCCGCAATGTTGTCGAACTTTAGGGTCTAGAAGTTCGGTTGGTTCGCAACCTATATGTAACCGAACTTCGCGTTGATTAAGATTTTACCAAGTGTACAAAGTTCGGTTGTTTCGCAAACTTCATACCAACCAATATCTAACCGAACTACACACAATTAGTTAAGAGTTCGGTTTGTCAAGGTTTTTTATAACAAACCGAACATAGTGGGACAAGTTCGGTTAAATTGAAACTCAACATAGTGGGCAAAATAGCACAGTTCGGTTTCATTGGAATTTTTTTTTTTTTTTTTGGTAATATTGGTAAAGTTCGGTTATAAAATAGTTTTAGCCTTCTTTGCGAACCAACCGAACATAGTGGGTAAAGTTCGGTTAAATCAAAATCAACATAGTGGGAAAAATAGCACAGTTCGGTTACATTTGATTTTTTTTTTTTTTTTGATTTTTTTTTTTTTTTGCAATATTCGTAAAGTTCGGTTAGAAAATAGTTTTAGCCTTCTTTGCAAACCAACCGAACATGGCGGAAAAAATTCGATTAAATCAAAAATCAACATAGTGGGAAAAATATCACAGTTCGGTTACATTTGATTATTTTATTTTTTTTGTAATATTTGTAAAGTTCGGTTAGAAAATAGTTTTAGCCTTCTTTGCGAACCAACCGAACTCTGAGTTCGGTTAAGAAAAAATTAATTCGTGATAACCGAAGTGTTCTTCGTGTTCTTGGTTTCAGCATGTTCGGTTAGCAAACTAGTTTTTTTTAAACTATTCCTAACCGAACATGCCACTGTAACTAACGTAGCGGAAGCGTAATAATTTGGATCAAGGATCCAAAAGGTAGTGAAAACTAGTGTGAAATCAATAGATTCACAAAAGTTATTAGAAAACTAGAGAACAATAACTAAATAAAATATCTTTGATAAATCAAATAAGATAATAATGTTGAATGTGTAGAATTCTACAAGGCTAGGCCTTCTTATATAGGCTTCACTATTTCCTAAAAGTAATAAAACTAGAAAAGGAAATCATACCAAACTAGGAAACTAATATGTTCTAGAATAGTTCTAGAATAGGGAAATCATAAATTTGGAAATAATACTAGAAATAGAATACGGTTTGACACTAATGTCAAACAGGGGGTGACTTTGTCTAGATGTTCTACATCGGCCCCCTTCTTGAAAAGAACTCGACCCCGAGTTTGGTGTTGGAAGAGAAACATCATCGCGGAAAGTAAGGAAAGATATCCTTAACATTGAATGTGGACGAAATGTTCATATTAGTCAGGAGGTCGACAACATATGCATTGTTGCTGATCTTCTTGAGAATGCGGATATGACCAATCTTCTTATACTTCGTCTTGTTGTATGTACCCGCTGGGAAACGATCCTTGCTTAAGTACACCATAACCGATCACCAACTTCATAGGATTGAAAACGACGTCGACGATCAAAGATCTATCTTGTACTTGGCATTAGCAGCTTCCAAGTTTTTCTTTACCATATCATGTAGCACTTGTAGGGACTCTATCATGTGATCTCGCCGCAACATTGGAACTAGGAATGGATGTTAAAGAGACGAGATCCAATGTATGATTAGGAACCTTGGAATAAACAATCAAAAGGTGCATAACCCGTAGACCGATTAGGAACCGAATTATAGGCGAACTTCGGCTTGAGCGAGAGATGAATCCCATTGTCTAGGCTTGTCTCCTGATAAACAACGAATAAGATTCCCTAATGATCGGTTTACTACTTCGCTTTTCCCATCTGCTTGTGGGGTGAGCGTGCTACTAAACTGCAATTTGGTTTGGAGACGAGTCCAAAGTGTCTTCCAAAACCAACTTAAGAACTTAGTGTCTCGATCAAGTAATGGTCTTTGAATACCATGTAAACGGACTATCTCACGAAAGAAAAGATTTGCCGTAGTCACAAAGATCCATAGTCTTCTTACAAGGAATAAAATGTGCCATTTTTGAGAAGCGATCAACAACCACAAAAACAGAATCATGAGCTCTTTGGGTTCTTGGTAAACCTAGCACAAAATCCATTGATATATCTTCCCAAGGAGTATCTGGAACTGAAAGAGGAATGTATAATCCGGTATTTTGTGCATGACCCTTACTTCGTTGACAAACCATACAACGTCGCACAAAATCATGGACATCCTTTTGAGAGAAATTCCAAAAGTAACGAGCTTCGACTAGAGATATAGTCTTATCTCGCCCGAAATGGCCAGAAAGACCACTTGCTATGTAACTCCTTAATAAGGTGTTCACGAATGGAACCATCAGAATGCATAAGCGGCTACCTTTAAAAAGAAACCCATTATGTAAAACAAAATTACCCGTAGCTTGTTGTGCGGAGGAACATTTCTCGCCATAGTAAGGAAAAGTCTGGATCGTTAGGATATAACTCTTTAAGGGAGTCAAAGACAATCACTTGGACGATAGTAACAAGGAGTAATTCACGGCACTATGATTTGTGAAACGCCTTAGTGCATCCGCAACCTTGTTGTTTAAACCGACTTGTGTCAATAGAGAACGTATATTCTTGCAAGGTAGAAATCCAACTTGTATGCATTCTATTGGATGGTGATTGATTCTGAATATACTTGAGGGCTTGGTGATCAGTATACAAGACAAAATCCTTGTGTATTAAGTAGTGTCTCCATTTTCGTAGTGCACGAATCACAAAGATAGAACTCTAATTCATATGTAGACCACTTTTGACGAGCTTCGGTGAGTTTTTCGCTAAGAAATTCAATGGGTTTACCTTCTTGGGACAAAACAAGACCAACTCCTAATATGGAAGCATCAGAATGTACTTCAAAAACTTGTTGAAATCGGGTAGTGCAAGGATAGGAGCAGAAGTAAGTCTTTCTTTTAGTAATTGAAAACTTGATTCAACTTCATCTGTCCATAAGAACCTTTTATCCTTCCAACCACAAGAATAGGAGATGCGATAGAGCCGAAATCCCTTATAAATCGACGGTAAAAGGAAGCTAAACCATGAAAACTTCGAGCTTCAGATGCTTGTCTTGAGTAGGCCAATCACGAATAGTCTGTGATTTTGGAATCATCTACTTTAATACCATCAAAAAAACAACGTAACCCAAAAATGTAACCTTAGAAGTGAAAAATTGACACTTCTTTAGATTGATAAATAACTCATTCTCCTTGAGAGCGTTGAAAACAGCCCACAAATGAGAGCGATGTTCCTCTTCAGATTTAGAATAGATAAGGATATCATCGAAATAAACCACAACAAACTTACCAATGAAAGGTTGTAGGACTTGATTCATAAGCCTCATAAACGTACTTGGAGCATTAGACAAACCAAATGGCATAACAAGCCACTCGAAGAGACCATCCTTTGTCTTAAATGCAGTCTTCCATTCATCTCCAAGTCGAATTCGGATCTGATGATACCCACTTTTAAGATCAATCTTAGAAAATATTATGGAACCGGAGAGCATATCAAGCATATCATCTAATCTTGGAATTGGGAAACGATAGCGGATTGTGATCTTATTAATATCTACTGTCGATACACATACGCCAAGTTCCATCTTTTTTTGGCACAAGAAGAGCTGGAATAGCACAAGGGCTCAAACTAGGTTGTATGAAACCTTTAGACAGCAATTCATCCACCTGTCCTCGAAGTATATCGTGCTCCTTAGGGTTCATACGGTAGTGTGGAAGATTAGGCAAACTTGCACTGGCATGAGATCTATTTGGTGTTGAATATTTCTCATAGGTGGCAAAGAATCGTGCATATCAGATGGTAAACGCATGCAAACTCATCTAGTAAGGACTGCACTTGAGTAGGAATAGTTGTAGGAAGGTCGGGAGTAGAAGGTTGTACAACTAAGGCATATATCGTACACTGATTCTTGTGCATCAGCTAAGATGTCCTGGGGAAACCAACATCGTAGTCTCTTCTTTTTGTAGACTTGTCTTAGGTTTCGCATACGATGGTTGCAATATGATTCTGTTTCCATTGTACATGAATGAATACGTATTAGCTTTACCTCTATAAGTCACATCTACATCATATAGCCATGGACGTCCAAGTGATATGTGGCAAGCAGTAATATCCACAACATCACAAACCACTGTCTCGTTATATGCTCCAATTTTAAATGACATGAAACATTGAGAATCTACATTCTTCTTGTTGTTATCATCAATCCAACCAATGGAGTATGGTGTATGATGTGGATGAGTAGATAATTGCAGCTTTTCCACCAATCTAGATGAAACAATATTTTGACAACTTCCACTGCCAATGATCATATCACATATCTTGTCTTGCACACGGCATTGAGTGCGGAATAGACGATTAAGGGTTGGATAGTCAACACGAGGAATGGACAATAGATTTCGAATAACATAAGAGACATAATCACTTTCATCTCCTTCCTCCGCATATGCTTGTATATCTTCGATATTTCTATGAACATCTTCACTTTCTTCCTCATACACAAACAGACTCTTCTTCGGTCATCAATGTACGCCCACTTCTACATTGGTTTGATGTATGACTCTGCCGCTACACTTATAGCACTTGTTTTCAGTTGGGTATGCATAAGGGTTTTGAGGTTTTGGTCTAATGGGTGGAGCATTACTAGGTCAAAAGGGTGGAGGTGGAAGAGTCTTTGTGGTAGGTGGGTTTTGGGAAGAAGATGGTTGGGTGGTAGTGGTAGTGGTAGTAGGAGAAGTACGGGACTGGAATGGAGAAGGTTGTTGCCTATTAGGAAAATTTTGAAATGAAGGTTTTCTAGGGTATGAGAATGAGGATTTTGGGTATGGTTGTGGAGAAAGCATGAAAGATTTTATCTTTAAAGCATTATTAGTGACAGAATGAAGAGAAGTATATTGTTGAGTAGCTAACCTTTCTTGTATATTCCAATCAAGTCCATTGATGAACCGTCCAATTGTTTGATCAACCGTCTCATTCAGCTGGTTCCGAGATAACAAACGGGAAAATTCAGTTACATACTCTTGTACCGTGCGGTTGCCTTGGCGACAGTTTTGCAAATTGATGAACAAGGTTTGTATGTAATCCGGAGGAAGAAATCTTCTCTTCAACAGTTGTTTCATGACTGTCCAGGATTGAACTTGTCGCAATCCTTGATTGGCTCGTTCTATTTGAAGATGATCCCACCATGAAGAAGCTGGTCCAGTAAACTTGAAAGCAACAAGCTCTACTTGTTGATCTTCAGGTATGCGCATATAAGCAAGGAAGCGATCAACTGTACACAACCAATCTAAGAAATCTTCAATGTGTAAGAGTCCATCAAACGGGGTTATATCAGCTTTGGGGCGATAGTTTTGTGGATTTCCATGTTCCTTTGTCAAGCGGTGGTGGAGGATAATAATATGGCTCATAATCTTCAACATCAATTGCTTGTTGTTTTGTAGAAGATTTGAGCAAGTTTTGGGGAGTAGAGTAAGAGCTGAAATCTTCAAAGAATTCAAATTGTGGGGTTGTGTAAGGTGGACAAGAAGAGTATCTTTGGAGTGGATTGTAATGGATGATAATATGATTTATTTAGGGAGGCGTAATTCTTTGGAAGAAGGTTGAGAAGAGGTCGGGGGGCTCTGAAGATGAGTAGTAGAGTTGGGAGGGGTGGAAGTATGGGGATGGATAATTTCATCTTGGGTCTTAGATTTTTCTCCAAGTACCTTCTTTCCTTCTTCTTTCTTTCCTTCTTCTCCCATGAACTTAATAAACATACTTTCGATTTTTTTTTGTGATATCATCGAAACGTTCATCCATTACTGTGGTTAGCTTCTTTTCAATATTGATTCCCATTGCTTTCACATCAGCTTCTAGGTCTTTCCTCAAACTAGTTCTTAACTCTTCAATCTTCTTATCACCCATGTTAGTGGAGGCTCTCAATCGAGGCTCTGGTACCACTTAACGTAGCGGAAGCGTAATAATTTGGATCAAGGATCCAAAAGGTAGTGAAAACTAGTGTGAAATCAATAGATTCACAAAAGTTATAAGAAAACTAGAGAACAATAACTAAATAAAATATCTTTGATAAATCAAATAAGATAATAATGTTGAATGTGTAGGAATTCTACAAGGCTAGGCCTTCTTATATAGGCTTCACTATTTCCTAAAAGTAATAAAACTAGAAAAGGAAATCATACCAAACTTGGAAACTAATATGTTCTAGAATAGTTCTAGAATAGGAAATCATAAATTAGGAAATAATACTAGAAATAGAATACGGTTTGACACTAATGTCAAACAGGGGTGACTTTGTCTAGATGTTCTACATCAGTAACTTCCATTTAAACCATATTTTGATGACTACCGCTCAAAATTTCAATCAAAAACGAATTAGAAGTAATGGGTTTGTGGGAAAATACTTATGGATAGGTTTGTTTATAAAAGATTGATTAAACGACGATGAAAATTCAATGAATCGACCAGGCTAAAAATTTGATGATTTTGATTAGATTTGTATATGATCAGGGTTAGATGATCATAAATTGATGAAGAAGAGAAGAAGAAAAATTGTAGAATAGAGGAAGAAGAAGTTGTAGATTAGTTATAATTTTAATTAGGTAAAAGGGTAAATATGTTAATGATTTAAATTAAGTTATATATATATAGAGGTGGCGGTGGTTGGTGGTGGTGGTAGTCGGAGGTGGTAGTGGTGGGCGGCGGTGGTGGGAGGAGGTGGTGGTTATATATAGGTGGTTATTAGGTTAGTTTGAAATTAAATTAGGTTAAGGGTAGGTTAGTCATTTTCACAGTTTAGGACACCCCTTATAACTATAGGGAAGGTGGCCTAATAAGACCATGGTCCCCCCCAAAAAACCATGGTCCCCAAAAAATGGTTCTAAGTAAATACTCCCTCCGTCCCACTATTAAGTGACCTATTTACTTTTACATTTTGTCCCACTATTAAGTGACCTATATCAATAAACAAGGAGATATTTCTAAAATTATCCTTTTAATTGATTATAAGAAATATGCATAATTTGATAGGCATGTTTATATTCTTTACGTAGGTGTTTTAAAATGCTTTTCAATGGTATGAAGTTTGCGAACATCCGTGGTGTAGTTTGAGAGATAAATCATTTCAAAATTTCACTAATTATTATCCATAAAGGGTATAATTGTAAAATATGCTTAAAAATACTCTTTTCCCTTGTTTGTCTTAAAAATTGTGCAAACTTGAACTAGGTCACTTAATAGTGGGACAGAGGGAGTACTCATAAACTAAATAAGATGCTCTCTCCGTTCCCTTTTACATGAGGATCTAGAATACTCCCTCCGTCCCAAATTGGATGAGCTAGTTGTATTTTGCACAATTCTTAAGGCAAGGAGGAAATGAGGTATGTTTAAGTATTTTTTTTTTTACAATTATACTCTTATGAATAATCTTCCCTCCTTTAAAATTTTAAGTTATATGAGCTCCCACGTTGCACGGTGAGTGTGACACCCCCTCAAATTAAATTAGATAAAAGCTTCGGGCATTAGTAATTCTGGAGAGGACACTTGGCGGGACTCTATTGGTCGGGACATTAAAACATGGATTACACTCTTTTTACACCCTGTATTTAATCTGGCCGTTTGTAACTTCGTTGGCAAAAACGTGGGTAGACTATACTTTTGTCATAATTTTTGCCTAAATAATTTGATACACTCTGTTTACACCGAATACTTAACTGGACGTTAAGTAACACCGTCAAAGTGGACGATACTCCCGTGAAAAACTAAACCAAACCATTCTTATCTTTATTCTTCTTCTCATCCTTATTTCTTTTTTTTTCTCTTCACCTGTAATTGAAAATCGAAAAGTAAATGGAGGATTTGAGATCATAGAAAGAGGGAAATGATCAAGATTCGAGTGATAGTGATTGTGTGAGTTTGTGTGGTTGATTCGAATGCAACAAAAAAGGTAAATCCGGGTGTATAATTTAGGGTTTCTTCTGTGTTGATTAATTTATTTCAAAAATTGATTATTGATTGAATAGTTAGGGATGGATTTTAAGAACATGACATGAAGAGGAAGGTTATCATGCTAATTTGAGGATGTGAATTGAGAAATTAGAGAATTAGGGTTACGGTGTTGAAAAAGAGAAATTAGGGTTCATAGATTATAAATTGTAGGAATTATAATGGTTGATGTATGTTGATTTATGTTTGCTTTGTGTGCTTGATGTTTGCGGGAAATTTATGAGGCAAAGTTTATAACATTGATTTAGGAGGCAAAGTTTGATTACAAAGACGATGCAGAGGAAAGGAAGAACAAGGTAAACATGTGGAAACCATAGATTTTTAAATCTGTAATTTAAAAAAAATTCAGATTGTGTTTTAATTTGGTGTAGGCAGATTGATTAAAATCGATTGGGTTTTTAGAGAAAAGTTAGCTTCTGTTGATTTGATTGAATATTAAAATTTAGCCTGATTGAGAGCTAATAGCTAAGAACATTTTTGGATTGGTTTGATTTGATTATTTGTGTGTATAAAATGATACGCCAAAACAAGTTTTTAGGATTCTTTGCACCATTTTTACCGTCTTGCTGTAGGGTAATCGAAGACTTTTTCATATTAGTCATATTTATGGAATAGTGTCAGTTTTCTGATCATTGTGGGAGTAGATTAGATTATGCAGGTCTATGAACAGTATCTTAAAGTATATTTTGAGAAGTTCTTTTAGGTTAAGGATGCAAGTCATCTGATAACAGTATTTTGAAGTATGTAATGAGAAGTTGTTTTAGGTTAAGGATGCAAGTCATCGAATCTGTAGGTGATCCCTTATTTGGTGACCTTTTGGTATAGAATCTTTAATTTAGTGCAAATATGCGTGTCATGTAACTACCTGTCATGATTTTGATAGACAAATTCGTAATTTCGTTGCCTCTAATGGGAGTTACTGTAAAAATCATTCCAATCCTGCGTGATGTGGAGTTTTTAATGAGCTTTCAGTGTCAGTTCCTGACTAAAAGGATTAACTATCTTTGATTTGGAGGTATCCATAGAGAACAATTTTCAGAAATTCTGGAATTGATTTTATGTTGGTGTCCGCTTTTAGTTACTACCGTAGGTGAAACTTTAGGAACTCTTAACATACATTTGTATTTTACTTTTTCGGTTAAACTTAATAGCTTGATCTATCTTATGGAATGGGTACTTTAGCTTATTCATATTATTAGGCCGGCACCACTAAAATAAACTATGCTTCTAAAAGTAACAACAAACGGTAATCTGTGCCGCTTGCGCCTCTATCATTCCTTAGCTGATTTTATATACTTTATTTATTTTAGAAAGCTTCTTTTATGCAATATGTAAGATGCACCTGTAGGGTCACTACAGCAATGTGCATGTTGCACCTATTAGAGTCTCTCAATGTTTTTCTTTACTCATCACATCACTTTTAAGGTACATGTCTCAGGATTAATTTACTTTCATTTTTGCAATGTCCAGGTGCTTCGGTCTTTGTTGGCTGATTATTGCACATATGTTGTAGCTTACTGGATGGTCCATTAACAAAGCAAGTAATGCCGGAGCATCTGATAGAATGCTAGGTGAAATTCGAGGGGTAATTCCAAGTGAGAGATGCTTTGAGAAATCTCTAGGACTTCATTTGTGTCTTTTTGTTGGGTAATCATTTTTCTTGAATGTAGCCATACAACGTCATCTGTGGTACATAGCGGGCGTGTGACGGAAGTGGGGGTGGCTTTGGGGCGCTCCAGACACCCCCAAATCTACAAGAAAACACCTGAAATCAATTTTATCATGTGTGTTTTCTGAAGAAAAAATTTTATTAGACCCACTATAGAAATTTAATAGTTAGCCCATAATATTGTTTTAGCCCACCTAGACTTCGAATCCTGCTTCCGTCGATTCTAGATTTAAGCGTGGATGTACCACTCAGGGAAATGACTAATTATTATCAACATCTTTGTGAAAACAATTTATCAGGTATAATTTCAGGCTTAAGCAATTTTTCTCCTTCCGGATAATATTTATTAAAATTTTAAGTTGTGCAAGCCACGTTTGTATATCTTTTGTCTAACATGATCTATTTTACTACTTCATAGGAAGTGTATTCTGATTTCAGAAGTTGGGGGTCCCATTCTGTTTTGAAAGTCGCTTAGTGAAGGTAGAATCTGATTTAACTTGCATTTCCATGTGGCGTAAGTATACGTGGCTGGATTTCATCTCAAATGTCCATGATGATCCAAAGAAATGTACATTTCTCATCATCCCTGTGGCATAAGTATATGTGGCTGGATTTCTTTGGTTAGATGGTGATGCCATTTATTCTAACTTGCATTTTCGTGTTTTTTTTTCCTTCAACGGAACGAGTTTCAATCCATCGTATTTGTTTCTTCACGTGCAACTAAGTTCTGTATTGGTTAGGCGAAAATCATTTGGAAATGGTTCCAAGGCCTCCTCTTACTGTTTTGAGAGGGAGGAAAGATTACATTTGTTAAGGCGGAAGTAAATGGATTCTAGGAATTCAATCACTTTCTCTAGAGTGCAACATCTGACTCAAGAATAATGGCAAAACCTGCTACAGGAATTTGGAACTCATCATGGTTCCTTGGAACCTCATAGGATCATACGACGTGGATGTTGATGCAGTCACAGAGTTTAGTATTTTCGTTCATCAATTTTGTAAAACTACATGAGAATGGGAAGTCTATTCTTGAGGTACAATTTTGAGTTGGTATTCACCTGCTTAGGAATTGCTTAGGCATTTGTCTGTAACTGTCGTAGCTTTCCATTTTGAACATTACATCTCAAATACTAGCTCGGGTAACAATATTTTCCTTAAATTCTTTTTCTTCTATATTGACTATTGAGTACTTGCTATCTTAGCTCAAATGGAAGAGCACATGGTTTTCAACCATGTAGATGTGTGTTTCGACTCCCACAAATGGTATTCTTATTTGAGTAGGCTAAAACCTTACATGATTCCGATGCCAATAGTAACTCTTAATTAAAAGGGGCGTCATATATATCATTTTTGGTCATGACTCATTGGACTAATTAGAGTTGCACCTACAACAAAGGAACACTAAGAATTTTGCCATTAGCAAAAATAGATTTGTTGCTTCCGACGGGGAGGGGCGGGGCGAAGAGCCGCCAAACCAAATCAAGGTTTAATGCACCACACCTTTTAGAGATGACATCAAGGAGTCTGCAATCAAGGTTTAGTGTATCGCAATGGGGTGGTGTGTAGCACGGTTAAATGCCAGTTTTGGTAAAAGAAAACAGTATAAAATTTAGGAGAAAATAAATATGCCCGTAGCGTATTCAAAATCTTAGTGAAGGTAGTTCACAGACTCAGATTACTTAATATTAGATGGCAGCATAACTCTATCCATAAGCAGTGAGCTTAATGAAACTTTTTGCATTTTGGAGGTACGACCTATGGTAAGGAAGAAGGTTTTTAAGCCGAAGTAAGCACTACAGATTCTTTGTTGCCGTGCGTTTTGGCCGGGTAAAACTCATCTTCTGTTTTTTGTTGGTGCTATGATATGCAACGGTTAGGAAACATCATTTTCATAATTATCTAATATGATACAGATGTTAGAGTAAACATCACTTTAAAGATATGCATTCACTGAAACTGACTAAAATGTTTCATTTTTAGTACTCTTTGAATTGTTGTTGGGTTGTTTCGAGATAGAACTTACTCCACCAACTAAAGTGGTGATCCATTAAAATCTTTCAATTCTACAAGACTGCAGAGGTTCCATAGGGTTTCTGCGACATCAAAGACGGGGATTTGAACAAGATAGAAAGCTAAAGACATCAATCGACATCAAGCATGGGGTTTCTATCAAATCTGAGCCTTTAGGTTTGTCGACATAGTTTTACGACAGAAACTTGGCGACACCAAATCAAAAATGCAACGCGATGGGGCGAGGAGAAGCCGAGCCATACCAAATCAAAAATGCATCGCGACAGGATGAGGCAAAGTCGAGCCACACCAAACCAAAAATATGGTTGAACGAAAAAATGATGGTTGGTTTTCGGGTCAGCCCCGGTGCGTAGCACGGGCACAATATCTAGTAACTAGTAAAACTTAGAAATGATTTATCTCTTAAACTATATCACAGTTTTTCGTAAACTTTATACCGTTGAAAAGAATTTTAAAACACCTACGTAACGAATATAAACATGGCTATCAAATTATACATATCTCTTATAGTAACAATAATCAATTAAAAGGGTAATTTTAGAAATATCCCCTTGATTAGTGAAATAGCTCATTTATTATGGGACAAAATCTAAAACCAACTAGCTCATCTAATTTGGGACGGAGGGAGTATATTTCTATTTCCAAAATACTCGAGGGTTTTCATATTTTCTCACGAAACTATTTTTCCTTAAAAGCATAGTTTAATGTTTGAAGACCTTTTCAATGGTTCCCCCTAATCACTGTGAAAGCACCAATACGCTCATCTAAAGGGGAACGGTCTTACATATGATTTCTTCACTTATCAGAAGTAATCCGCGAGATCGTGTACCCTTCATTTACCAATGGTCTTTTTCCCCCTTAATCTTTGTGAAAGCTCCAATACCCTCATCTAAAGGGGAACAGAGGTTGTGTTATTTTGTAATTCGTTTTTACTTCTTCGTTTTCCTTTCTTATGTTAAAACAACACTCTATTTCATAATTTAAAGAAATAAAAAAAAACTCTACACTTATTCCCGTTGAAGACAACGGTGCCAGATTTTAACAAATTTTGGTTCAGATTTTTCTTTTATTATTATTATATATATAGATTTTTAGAAACGAAAAATTGCACTGATTAAACTTGAATGGATATATAAAAGGCTTCTTCTTAGGTTGAATAGTTATGTTACTAGTAGGATCTAATAACCAGATACTACTCATCCTTTCTACCCTTGCTAACTTTGAAAGAATGTCAGTTATTTTATTTTTTTATTTTATTTTGGCACATACCTAAATTGCCAAAGATTATAAGCTCTAAATATTCTCTTAATGTCTAAAATTAAGTTACGAATACTCAAGCCGATATTGATATCATCCTTGTTAATTGCATCTACCACCAACTTCGAGTCCATCTCAAACTCTACCCTGTCCAGATTCATCTCCTTAGCCCATTGCACTGCTTCTCATAGTCCTATACTCTCTGCTTGTTCATGACTTATAACATCAGTTATATAGATGCACTTTGATCCTCGATGGGTACCTCCAAATTCATGGAGAATTAATCCAACACCACCATGATTATTTAGATAAGAGCCATCAGAATCAATTTTAAGAAAATTACTTGCAGAAGGAAACAAATGTAGATTATCTCTAGACTGTGCAACCAGGCGGAAATACTTTTAATAATTTTAAAAATTAAAAATTTATTTATTTTCTTATTCGATTCATGATTAGAGTTTAAATCTATAATCATCTCAATTTAACCTTTATTTTGAGTACTTTGATGGTTTTATTCTCATGGTTGATGTGATGCCCCAAATATTAAACATGTTTAGTTAATAGTATTTTGACCTAATTGTAGTATCAAATTTAGATTATCAATTTTAAGAATCATAATTACATAAAGTAACCCACACCGCTTAACCCAAACACTCTAATATTTATAAATGGATATCTCTCAAGTGATATATATAAAATAGTATGTTGTTTTACAACTTAAACAACATCTCTAAGTTAGATACAACTTTAAGCTATAAAAACACGTGTCTTAATGTACACCTTCTCTTCTGATAACTGAAACTCAGTGGGAATCAGTGAGCACATCATCTCAAAGGGGCACCCAATAAAAAAATATATCTTTCAAGTAATCAATAACATGCTCACATATCTGAAGAACAATAACTGAACAGTCAACATGCATAAGAGTAATTTCCCCATATACCTCGGTTTATAATATTGCATCATCTGTGATATTTAAGACATAAAATAGGATATAAAAAAAAGTAATAATATTACACTTCTGGTGCTATTTAATAATATTGTACTCATCACACTACTACTAATATTGCACTTCCCAAGCTACTTAATGTATGAAGGATATGTGGGAGACCACAGGCACCTCACGGGGAAACCACACAAACACACGTCAAATTGTTCACCCAACAATCGACAAACATCGAGATATAACATTCATGAAAGAAAGATCATTCTAATTCCACTTGCTCAGATTTTGCACCCATAATAACAATATCCGTAAAAGACCACCACCAGATGACATACATAAGTGATGATAGAAAAAACCAAAAATGTGTTACTCTGACCCCACCCTTCTAATGAGAGAAGACGACAATAGCATAACTTTAGACTCAAATAATAGATGCCATCCAGACATAGTGCACATACAAAAAACTAGCGTACATGTACCTGTATCCAGAATTTCAGTAATTCTGAAAGATCTCTTAAATACTCCCACACACTTAAATTTTACATAGTCCTCTATGTAATTGACTCATCCAAAGTAACATCAAGGTGGGAAATTCTAATATGATATGCAAAACTTACAAAAATTAAAAGATAAGGATAGAAATACAAAACCGATGGGTTGCCTCTCATGTAACGCTTTGTTTTACGTCGTCTTCCCGACTTGGAATTCTCCAAACTACTCCTCCAGATAGAGAAAATCCTGAAGTCCAATCACGTCAACGTTCTCCGTAGGGAAATTTTTGTAATATGGATTCAATCTATGGCCGTTGACTTTAAAAATTGTCCCTTTAGTGAGACTAGTAACCTCAACTGCACCATAAGGAAAAACATTAATAACAAGATACGGTCCATCCTAACGGGATCTTAATTTACTAGGAAATAACTTAAGACGAGAATTAAATACAAGTTTTTTTTACTCACAACAAAACTCTTCCGAGAAATCATCTTGTCATGGAAAAGTTTTGTCTTCTCCTTGTATATACGAGAACTCTCGTAAGCATCACCACGTATTTCCTCTAGCTCATTAAGTTATAACTTCTTTTATTTCCCCGCATTATCATAATCCATGTTACATATATTTATCACCCAATAAGCCTTGTGCTCAAGTTCAACCGGAAGATGACAAGCTTTTCCATAAACTAACCGATATTGAGAAAATTTGATGGATTTGTTAATGAAATATCAAATATCAGTTTCAAGACAGAATGGAATTGCAGAATTTTTGTAGATGAAACTATCTACATTTCCTGACAAGTACACGAATATCCTAACCGTTTACTAGTTTTAGATTGATCAAGAAACTGATTTAGTTGGCCACCTAGAACAATCAATTAATCAATCATAAATATTCATTATAGTAGACATAAACGATAATCTAATGAAGAAATCAAAATAGATTCATATTTTAGTTCAAATCAACTTTAGAACTTAGAATTCATCCTCAACCAGTAGGTTTTTAGCTACTCATGGATGTAGAAACATCCATGGTATACATATAAGAAAAGTAAAGGGATAACGTTACAAAAGAGGAGTCGCTCTGAAACCCTAACTTTCGCTCCATATGTTGTTTATCCTCTCCAAGAATTAAAATTTCGTGATGTCTCTCCACATGGCCTAATACCTTTTTATATAGGTTTACATTGGTTGTCCTTCAAGTATCTAAGTCGGTTAAGGAACCCGACCCTAAGCTATGAAAGAAAGTCTTAAAAGATAGTTTGTGAGTTTTGGCCTTCATGGTACACGTACCAGGTACGTGTACCCTCCTTTAAAAAGTGTCCAGGAACTTTTTAGTATGTGTACAGGGTATGCGTACACCTTCAGTTCACGAATTTCCTATTTCCGATGGTACACGTACCCGGTAGGCGTACCCTCTTGTAGACGTCGATATTTCGATAAGCTTGTTTTGCCCGTAACTTCTTCGTCCGATCTCGGAATGACCTCATTATTTTTGCATTATATTTGTAATTGAATTCTCTTCAAGATGGTGATAAGAAATCATGAATTTGAATGATTTCAGCTTGGTATTTGTCCCGTCTCTTGATTTTGAGCATTTTTGCCCTTTTTCGTCGCACTTCTTCGACTTCTCTTCAACTTTGGCACTTGGATACTGGAATAATTCTGTTCTTAGATATTTTTGGCACCTTTTTACTCTCCTTGAGATGATTCACCTAATAGAAACAAATACAAAAAAAAAAAAAAAAAAAAACAAGAGTAATAATACGATAATATGATAAAGAGGTCATATTATGCACAACCCAGCTTGTTGCTAGGTTTCCAACCAAAAGTTTGTAATTTCATTTCAATAATACGATAATATGCAAGAATAATAGCTAAAACAAGTATGAAATGGACACTAAAATCATAGGAATTATGCACTTATCAAGTGAGACTCTTTAAGAAAACAAATTTGTCGGTCAAAGAGAGTATTAGACTATTAGTGATAAAATGATAGAAGTTATAGACATTATACCATATTTTTTTTATTATGATTGAAAATAAAGAGGTCATTACAAGAAGTTAGTTGGTAGCCGAACTACAAGCTGGACCCCAACGCTCTTTTGAGTAGGTACCACTATTTTATGAAAAAGAAAACTATCTACTCAAAAATGGGAAAGTTTATTATTAGTACTATCATTATTTTGTTTTATTGACTCAAAAAAATAGTGAGATTCACAGAGAATCAAAATCACTTAAAATTAATAAAATGCATGCTTCAAAAAAAAAAAAAAAAAAAAATCACTTAAAAAATAAAAAAATATGGATGTACTAGTAAAGACTAATAGTTACATAATGGCTGCGTGCCAGTTCCTAATGGCCAGATTAATAGGAAGTCCATTAAAAATCTTTATATTTGAAGCTATAGCCCAATTGAAATTTAAGCTTTTAACATCATCTATTAATATCTCTGTAGTTTTATACTATACTTCCCCATGAAGAATCTTTTGTTTCTTTATATATCCAAATGATCCATCAAATTGCTAACCGTAATAAATCCCAAATCCTTCAATTTTTTTGTTTTGCTTTCTTCTTTCTTATTCTCCATTCCCAAATGAAAGATCTGGCAGAGTTTGGAAACACATGTCGCCCTCCATAATAATTTAAAAAAATAGTTCCAGATAGTTTGCACTTCTTGAAAGTGCAAGAAAATATGAACATTTGATTCCGCTGCTTTTTTGCATTTAATGCAACCATTAATCATTAAGACATTCTTCCGCTTAAGAGCAAGCTGCAGTGGTGCGAGTAGAGGTGTAAACGTCTTTACAAAGCACAGCACATGAACAGCCGTGCTTAGCGTGCTATGTGCCGTGCTGTGCTTTTATCAAACCGTGCTGTGCCGTCTTTGGCTTTTTTAGAAAAAGCTCAACCCAGCACAACCCATCAGCACAGCACATAAACAACCGTGCTGTGCCGTGCTGTGTCGTGTCGGGCACATCTAACTTATAATAAATAGACAAAAGACATGGAAATATAGAAGACTTATATATATTAAAACAGAATAAGCATATGCAAGACTGATTGGTGAACCAGTTTAGCTTACAACTACAAGAAACTAAATGCCGACTAGCAAAACAGAAAAATAGAGCAAGAAGAGCTAATATTCAGCAGCGAACAGCTCAATACATTCAAAATATGCCCTATTCAAGACTGAATGAAGGCTCTAGAGAGCAAAAGCAAATATTTGATTGATGTACACCCAAAAATAGCTTTACAAACAACTGCACATTCCAAGCATAGCTATCAGCAGCACAAAAAGTATTTGTAAGCTTTCATGGCTCTGCCAGATCCATGTCAAAATAGTGGAATCACCTGCCAAACAAACATACAATGAATTAAATGAGGCTCAAGACATTAGGGAGATAGACTGGAAATAATACAGGAATATAATTATATATACATACCATCCACTGAAAAGTTAATCTTCCACATCAGAGAAGACTTCCTCGTACGTATCATTAAAATCTTGTCTTCTCTTTTTAGCATCATTCCAATCCTTGATACACACAAGAGCCTCCAAGATATCAGGGGAAAGACGGCTCCTTTTCTTGCTTAGAACTCTCCCACTTGCGCTGAAAACAGACTCTGAGGCCACTGTGGACGCCGGAGGAGTAAGCAAATCACGAGCCATTATCTGCAAAATGGGAAAACTACTGCCATGAGTGTTCCAAAACTGAAGAATATCAAAATTACTTCCTCTTTCCTTACCAGCAAGTAAAACAGCAACATCTAACTCTAAATACTTGACAAGTTCCGAAATTGAACTATTATTACTACTACTACTACCCAAAACAGTGGTAGAGGTAGCAGATAACAGTCTTTCCGAGGAATCTTGCTCATCAAAATTAGGTTGTTCAACAAAAGCAGCACGAACACAAGTACCATACTTACTAGAATAATAGTTAAACAATCTCAAAATCATTTGATGAACAGTCGCAAAACTATCAACAGCAGGAATATTCAAGGCATCAGCAATTCCTTGAATCAATAAAACTGTTCCAGCAATCTTTTTCCTGGGATCCATAACTGACCCTAAAATAAATAGTGGAGGAACCGTTTTCCAATATTTTTTAAACTTCTCTTCCATCAACTTAAGGATTCTTTCATACAATCTACCATCTCTACATTCTTTAAATGCTACTGCCATGTTATACAACTGATTTAGAGCAATACAAGTAGTGGGATAGTAAGAACCAGATAACTTCTTAGTAGCAGCATAAAAAACACCCAAAAACTTTGTAAATACCTTACTATTCTCAAAGTCAATCGAGTCCAATTCAAATTCACTATCAGCGACAGCATCCAAAATCAAATTTTCATAACCATCTACTGACTTCAACATTAGATAACTAGAGTTCCATCTATTATGCACATCCAATGGAAATGATCTAGGTTTCAAAGCAAAGTTTTCACACGATTGCTTAAATTCCTGAAGCCTAGAAGGAGCATTAGTAATGTAAAGAATGGCACATCTAATTCTCTTAATGAAGTTAAGGTTATCTGTTTCATTAATCACCTTCATAGCATCATAGATTATTAAATGAATAATATGACATGCACATCTAACATGAAACAATTTTGAATATTCAGGATATGGAGGCACAAAGGTACGCTGAAAATAGTCAATGGCACTAGTATTCGCAGCTGCATTATCAAAACTAAGACTGAAGAATTTAGTTGTAACATCATATTCTTTCAAAATATTCAAAATACACTCGTGAATATGTTTTCCTGTATGAGGATAAGGAATAGTACGAAAAGCAATCACCCTTTTGTTTAGCATCCAAGTTCTAGCATCAATATAATGAGATGTAACACAAACATAAGGAACATTATTACATCCTGTCCACATATCCGAAGTAAAAGAAATACCAGTTGCATGTGAAGCAAATTCAGCAAATAAAAGTTTTTTTCTTTCTCCAAATATCCTCAACATATCAGACCTAGAGGTATTTCTACTGACTTTCTTAAAAGCAGGTTGAACATAAGTTTGAATAAACTCTTCAAAATCATCATCTTCAGCTAGACTTAATGTTTTTCTCGGACGATGCAATGTAAACAGCAAAACCATCCCTCATTCTAGCTTGATTATAAATAAAATTAGTAACTCCTTTACTAGTTATCTTGAGTGTAGCTTGCTTAGGATCATTATCATCTACGTGTGCAGGCAAACACTTAATTAAATGTCGTGATAAGTGACCAGTCCCACTAGAACTATTAGTTTTATAGTGTGTTTTACAATGTTTGCAAACATCTCTTTCTTGGACTGTTCCTTGATGCATAATCATTTCTGTGGAAAAACCATTAACCCAAACATCAGATGTTCGTTTCCTAGTTTTATTAATAGAGGGTGGTGTAGTTTCCTGATCAAGACAACTAGAAGGAACTTCTTGATTAGCCTCAGACATATCTAGGCCAACTGCATTTAATGGGTCTAATTGGCTCGGACCAGATTCCATGTTTAATGGGTCTAATTGGTTCGGACCAGATTCCATATTATAACAATCAAAAAAATAGCCAAATAAAATAAAATGAAGAGAAAACAGTAAATAGATAACAGAAAGGGGGTTAAAACACAGCAACAATCGAGACTTCAAGTCTTTGGGACTTGATTTGATAGATCTGCTTCACTGGGTACACCTGCAAATATAAGAAGAAAATAAAAAAAAAAAAGTTAGATCGGGATATATAACAACAACATCATTTCCCTAAAGTGAATAAATCACATCATATATATAAGAAAGGAAAATACAGAGATTTTGGGAGTTTAAATACCTTGACTGGATTTAACCAAAAAAATTGTACAGAGAGCTATATAGATCTGCTTCACCATGAACATCTGAAAACGGCAACAGAAGAAAAAAAAAAAAAAAAAAGTGTTAGATCGGGATTAACATAACATCAACATAAATTGCCTCAAATTTCTTAAAATTTCATAAAAAAATGTAAAATCAATAGTATTAATATTACCTTGAAGTCATTGGAAACATCCCCGCATATTCAAACCCTGTCAATAACAAAATTGAAATCAATTAATCAAGCGAAATAGTAAACAGAAGCAATAAGATAGATGGATAATGGATTCACTTGGATCTTATTACTTAGTTTGTGAATATGAGACTACTGTTTTTGATGGAGAGGAGAGTTCTTACCAAGCGGCTGCCGTTCTGTTTGGGTAGGGTTGCTGAATGGTGTTATAACATACTATTTATATGTGTGAGAAAGAACAAAAAATGGTAGTAGATTTACAGGGGGTTAGTCCTCGAGTGAATTTGGGAGAGTTGAGTGTATTTTAAATCTTGGGGATTTTGAGAGAGTTTGAGAGAGTGTAGGGGAGTTTGAGAGAGTTTGGTGTTTTTGAGTTTAGGAGTTTGGGGGAGTGTGGGAGTTTGAGAGAGTCTACTGGAGGGAGTTTGGGAGTTTGAGAGAGTTCACTCCTAACTCATTCTCTTTTAAGAAACAATAAACCCTCTCATTTGCAAATAAAAATGATTTTTAATCAAAAGAAAAAAAAATAAATAAAAATGATCATATCTCTGTATCAATAGTATGTTATTGTTGTGCAACGAGATAATTTTTCCCCCTTCATTTTAACTGTCTCCATACAATTCTAACTCCCTTTGTTCACGAACATTTTTCCACATATCATCCGCTATACTCTTTCTCCATGCATTAGCTTCTTGACGTTGTTGTTCTTGAGTTTGTTGTGTCAAAACTTCGTCGTCATTTACAAGCGTTCTTTGATGGCTATCTTCCTCTTCCTCGATCGAAACTCATCTCGAACGACATTCTTTTCGCAAGAAGTTGTGTAAGCCTCGCTGTAAGCCGTCACTATCTCCGCTTGCACTTGATACGGAAATGGAGGTTGAGACTTAAAGATCAAGAAACGAGACTTCAAATCACCAAACAATCTTTCAACTACATTCCTCAAAGAAGCATGACGCAGTTAAATAATTCTTCACCTTTTTCGCATGATTACCCACTTAAAATTCTTTCAAATGATAACGTTGGCCACGAAATGGTGTTAAACAATATCGGCGGTTTGCAAACCCACCATCCCCCAAGTAATATTTACACTTAATAAAACACAAAAAGAAAACTTCACAAGTAGAACCCAAATATTACTTAACCAAAAAATCAAAACTTCACAATAGATAAAAGTAAAATTACCTTACTCATGTATTTTCAATCCATTTCTTTTGTCATTGCGTCATTAAGTATTTTCGAATCATGAGCGGACCCTTCCCATCCACTGAAAGCACGTATATGAACTCCAAGTCGAAGTTGCAAACCGCTAACACATTTTGAGATGTAATTCCATGTCGATTAGATAAACGGTTGCATCTCTTTTATTCACCATTGCTTTGGAATATGTGTACCGTCCATAGCTCCAATGCAATCCTTAAAGTAAGGGTAAAATCGTGTACTCTCTCGAATTTTAGTTGGAGTTGCACTTGTTGGCTTAGCCATCATCTTAGGGGCTATAGAATTTAAAGCTCGCAACATCCTGTTGAAATTTTTACTAACTGTCCACCGAGAGCGACCAAATGTGTCACGTATTCTGCAATATCGTGAACTTTGGCCAACAACGAGTAAAAATGTACCAAGCATTTCTTCAATAGAAACACATCTTGTATCACGTAATGGTGTAGTTTCTCGAATGATACAACATAGTTTTACAAAAATATCAGGGTACATCCTATAACTTCGTCGAAAGTCTTCTGGATCTTCACGCAAAACTCTCCTTATATAATTATACCCAAATAAAGTAACTGGGCGTCTCATTGGTCTTTCAATACGCTGACTTTGTATGTATTGTAATTGCTTAATTATATCCATCAACCATGAATGCACCGTTGAAAGTATATTCAAAAATATGGATAGTTCAAATTCATTATTGCTGCTTACCTCTTCATCATCACTGATTTCTTCTTCTGGATCGAAGACTTGATCTTCACTATCGACATGTTCACCTAAAAAGATGATAAAAGTACTTTTTTTAATTAGAATCATCATTATCTCAAAAGCATAAAAGTATCTGTATAGAAAATAAGCATATATATAAAGTTCATGGATTCAATCATAATAACCATAAAGATGTCAATCCATAACAATTAGTAGCAATCAATCCATAACCATAAAGTCTAAACAAGGAGAAAAGAAAAATTAAATACTAATAGTTACGAAGCAAAACGACCAAATGTTGTAACTCTAAAAGCCCATTGCACCTAAAGTAAACTTGCAAAGATGACAGTTTATGCTTTTAACTTTGAACCAATCCATAACTTTCTCTCTTCAGAGTAAAACGTATGAATAAGTTCTTCTTGTGATTGTTGTCCAAAGATTTCAATTACTTTCGACTTATCTTCCAAAGAAATTTCATTCATGCCATAAACAAGATCCCATACTTCGTTATCTTTCTTATCCTTATCAAGTCTCATGCATTTCCTTTTCAATTTTGCGGTCTTCTTTCTCTTTAGCAATAAGAGCATGCATTGAATCAATAGAAGAAGCAATCGATGAATCATTGGCAATCAATTTCGTAGGTAATCGACCGCTCGAGGATTAGTTGATGTAGAAGAGTCACTAATGTCACACCTTGGTCTTTTCCTTGGTACCGCTTTACGACAGAATTTTCTCGTGTGTTTATATCTTGAGTTTCATCTTTACCTTGTTCATCATTTTCCTCTCGAGTAACATCCCACATATGATACGTTAAAAGCTCTATCATATTGCTCTCGTTGAGTATCATCATCATCTAAGTAATCATCTTCTTTCATCTTCTTCATCTTCCTCATTACAAAGTTCTAGCACTTGTACCCTCATGGGTAAGATCAACCGTAACTTTTCCGAGATGCACATTTATTCCCAAAAACAATAAGCAAGTCACCATAGTCTTTACCATTTTCTTCCCTTAGGTGAGTTTGCTTTGGATGGCTCTGTTAACACAAAGAAAAAGAGAAGATAAAGCATGAATTAGAAACACGCATAAATTAGAAAAAAAAAGTTCAAATAACACATACATACCTCAAAGTAATTGTTCCACATCTCATCGGATCCAAGAATCATCTTGTTATCGTCATCCCAACCGAATCCGTATACAAGATTTAAACAAATCCCGTATTCACCAAATCTTTTCTTGAACCATCTATATTTCCCTCTAAAGTTCTCATAAGATTTGTCACAATTACATGCTTGGTTAAGTTTTGGAAGTATCTCTTCTACCACTAGTCTCTTAGTAAAACATCCATTAGTGTCTTTCTTCTTATCAAGTGTAACTTCTACTAATGTTCCAATAGTTTCCCAATCTCTCGTGTTGTCCATTGTTTGTAATTCGTATTCGTATCCGAATCCTAAGTTTCGTATTCTTATTCTTCCTAACATTCTTGTTCTTCTTGTTGTTTTCATCGGAGTTGGATGGAACCGTCCATTCTATGGTGTGACAAGTTAACTATACGTTAATATTTAGACTAATAAGACTAGAACTTAACATGAAATACAAACTTGTCTTTGAAATACTTTGAAATACAATGCCTTTGAAATGAAGAATCGAGCTAGTAAAGTGACACCTAAAAAAACAACTAAAAACTCAAGCACAAAACCAAATAAAAAAACAACAAAAAAGCTCAAGCTAGAGCATAACACCAGATAGTCTTTTGCAGCACATGTAAAGGGTCCCGATCATGGTCTGCGATGAACATGTGGATCGCAACGACTTACTAGTGTCTATGAGCCGTAAATGAAGAACGGTGATAAAGAATGGTGAACTAGCAAGAATGCGTAAATCGGGGCGTGTGCTTATCGGAAATGCATGACATTATAGTAATGCTTATCGGAAATGCCAGTTATGCTTATATAGACAAACACCATATGGCATAAACTAGAGAATGAAATAAAAAAATGGCAACAAATGCATGGATGTATGTACACAAGCACACTTGATATAATTCAAGTGAGGGTTATCGCTCCATCTCGACAACTCTTTCCGGCTTAAGTTATGTGTTCTGAAAAAGTCTCTTAATATAGTTCTTTTATTAATTGTTTGCACTTTGCATTCACTCAAATTAAAAGAAAAGAATTACGGGTTCTTTCTTGCTTTGATACTCGTGGAAATCACCACATTAGTATGTTCTAAGATTTATGCTTGTGTAAAGCCAAAGTGCATGAGAAATTAATTAACTAGAAGCATAACAGTACCTACATATCCACCAATCTCTTTCCCAAATTGGTCAAATTAATTAGTTAGAAGCATAACAGTACCTACATATCCACCAATCTCTTTCCCAAATTGGTCAAATTAATTAGTTAGAAGCATAACAGTACCTACATATCCACCAATCTCTTTCCCAAATTGGTCACTGTTATTATCTACTTATCTCACATTCAAGGTTTTTCCCGAGACCACTAGGCCTTTGTTTTGTTTTCTTTTCCTACTTTAATTAGTCGGCTAGAGAAAACATCCAAGCTCTAAAATTTTAACACGTTAAAGCATTTTCATCATGTAGATACTAACAAGTACAAGCAGGCTAACTCCATCCAAGTAGTGTTAGTGCTTTGAAAGCTAAAAGCTACACAAGCAACAAAAGGTACGTGGTCCAATATTTATGGGCATTGTTAGGCAACTTATGTTGGTCCAATATTCATGTCAACTTATGTTGTAAATTTTCCTTAAAGTGGATTCCTCTAAACTCGGGTCTTGTTATTTTTTCAAAGGCAACATCAAAGGTATTCTAGATAGCTATTAAGGGAAGATGACAAGCATGGGGACTTCTTGAGGCTGGTAATTTATTTTTACATGCCAATACACAAATTCTAAAAACTTCAAAGTGTATTTACAAAATACTATATGATTAACATTCGGATGGAGATATACGTTGTTGGCCGATACTGAACTAAGAAATCTAAAAACTACTAGTAATAAGTTGGGTTACAACTAACAAGATAATACTAGTTACGTGGATACAAGTAGTCATGTGCGATTGATGAATGTGAAGTTGGAAGTTCAAAGAAAGCTTGCAAAAATTGCACTTGTGGACGGGCGGTGGCGAAGAGAAAGTTGTGAAGCTTGGCTTAACCGAGGAGCGGATTGAAAACCCTCGATCAACATATGGCGGTGTGAGTGTAGATTCTTCCCTCTGCCGGGATGCATTTAATCACCGACCTTACAAAGTCAGTTTGTGGAATCAATGGTTGTATATATTAAGGATTTCAGTCCCCGTAACTAGTATGATACGAACTAAGAAATCTAAAAACTACTATAAAGATGCAGTTTTGGACTAGTAATATATATAGCGAGATGAACTAGCAAGCTCTAAACAAAAAGCGATTATGATGGGGTTCTCGAAGTAAAAATAATCAACTAGGGCAATCTGCAAAGAGTTAAGTGGCCAATAATAAGCAGGTTGTCAAGCTCGACCAATTTCCCTGCTGCAGCCAGGCCGCAAGAGATGTTGTTGAGCTTGACAGAAAAAGGGTTTTGACAGACGATAAACAATCAAAACAAAAAATCAAAGAAGAAAAAAACCCAAAAACTAAAACATGAAAAACAATCAAATAGTACAAAAAACAAACAATCAAAACAAACAAATATGGAGATCAAAGAAAAGAAAAAAGCATACCTGAAACAAATTCGGATACGAATACGAATTACAAACAATGGACAAATACGAGAGATCGGGAAACTATTGAATCATAGTAGGTTACACTTGATAAGAAGAAAGACACTAATGGATGTTTTACTAAGAGACTAGTGGTAGAAGAGATACTTCCAAAACTTAACCAAGCATGTAATTGTGACAAATCTTATGAGAACTTTAGAGGAAATATAGATGGTTCAAGAAAAGATTTGGTGAATACCAGGATTTGTTTAAATCTTGTATACGGATTCGGTTGGGATTTATCATAACAAGATGATTACCGGATCCGATGAGATGTGGAACAATTACTTTGAGGTATGTATGTGTTATTTGAACTTTTTTTCTTCTAATTTATGCAAGTGTTCTAATTCATGCTTTATCTTCTCTTTTTCTTTGTGTTAACGGAGCCATCCAAAGCAAACTCACCTAAGGGAAGAAAATGGTAAAGACTATGGTGACTTGCTTATTGTTTTTGGGAATAAATGTGCATCCTGAAAAGTTACGCTTGATCTTACCCATGAGGGTACAAGTGCTAGAACCTCAGAATGAGGAAGATGAAGAAGATGAAGAAGATGATTACTTAGATGATGATGATACTCAACGAGAGCAATATGATAGAGCTTTTAACGTATCATATGTGGGATGTTACTCGAGAGGAAAATGATGAAACAAGGTAAAGATGAAACTCAAGATATAAACACCGCAGAAAATTCCCCACGAAAAGCTGTACCAAGGAAAAGACCAAGGTGTGACATTAGTGACTCTTCTACATCAACTAATCCTATGAGCGGTGATTACCTACGTAAATTGATTGCCATGATTCATCGATTGCTTCTTCTATCGATTCAATGCATGCTCTTATTGCTAAAGAGAAAGAAGACCGCAAAATTGTAAAGGAAATGCGCAGACTTGATAAGGATAAGAAATATAACGTAGTATGGGATCTTGTTTATGGCATGACTGAAATTTCTTTGGAAAATAAGCTGAAAGTGATTGAAATGCTCGACAACAATCACAAGAAGAACTTATTCATGCGTTTGACTCTCAAGAGAGAAAGTTATGGATTGGTTCAAAGTTAAAAGCATAAACCTGTCATCTTTGCAAGTTTCTCTAGGTGCAATGGGCTTTGAGTTACAACATTTGGTCGTTTTTGCTTTCAGAACTATTAGTATTTAATTTTCTTTTCTCCTTGTTTAGACTTTATGGTTATGGATTGATTGCTTTACTAATTGTTATGGATTGACATCTTTATGGTTATTATGATTGAATCCATGAACTTTATATATATGCTTATTTTCTATACAGATACTTTTATGCTTTTGAGATAATGATGATTCTAATTAAAAAAAGTACTTTTATCATCTTTTTAGGTGAACATGTCTGATAAAGTGAAGATCAAGTCTTAAATACGTGAAGAAGAAATCAAAGATGATGAAGAGGTAAGCAAAGCAATAATGAATTTGAACTATCCATATTTTTGAATATACTTTCAACGGTGCATTCATGGTTGATGGATATAATTAAGCAATTACAATACATACAAAGTCAACAGATTGAAAGACCAATGAGACGCCTTGATTACTTTATTTGGGTATAATTATATAAGGAGAGTTTTGCGTGAAGATCCGTAAGACTTTCGACTTAAGTTATAGGATGTACCCCGATATTTTTGTAAAACTATGTTGTATCATTCGAGAAACTACACCATTACGTGATACAAGATGTGTTTTCTTGAAGAAATGCTTGGTACATTTTTACTCGTTGTTGGCCAAAGTTCACGATATTGCGTATCCGACACATTTGGTCGCTCTCGATGGACGATTAGTAAAAATTTCAACAGATGTTGCGAGCTTTAAATTCTAGCCCCTAAGATGATGGCTAAGCCAACAAGTGCAACTCCAACTAAAATTCGAGAGAGTACACGATTTTACCCTTACTTTAAGGATTGCATTGAGCTATGGACGGTACACATATTCCAAAGAATGGTGAATAAAAGAGATGCAAACTGCTTATCTAATCGACATGGAATTACATCTCAAAATGTGTTAAGCGGTTTGCAACTTCGACTTGGAGTTCATATACGTGCTCGTGGATGGGAAGGGTCTCATGATTCAAAAATACTTAATGACGCAATGACAAAAGAAATGGACCGAAAATACCGCAAGGTAATTTTACTTTATCTATTGTGAAGTTTTGATTTTTTTGGTTAAGTAATATTTGGGTTCTACTTGACGAAGTTTTCTTTGTGTTTTATTCATTAAATATTACTTGGGGATGGTGGGTTTGCAAACCGGCGATATTGTTTAACACCATTTCGTACAACGTTATCATTTGAAAGAATTTTCTGGTACTAGTAATCATGCGAAAAAGGTCAAGAATTATTTAACTGCGTCATGCTTCTTTGAGGAATGTAGTTGAAAGATTGTTTGGTGTTTTGAAGTCTCGTTTCTTGATCTTTAAGTCTCAACCTCCATTTCCCGTATCAAGTGCAAGCGGAGATAGTGATACCTTATGCAGCTTACACAACTTCTTGCGAAAAGAATGTCGTTCGTATGAGTTTCCGTCGAGAAGAGGAAGATAGCCATCCGGCTAACGCTTGTAAATGACGACGAAGTTTTGACACAACAAACTCAAGAACAACAACGTCAAGAAGCTAATGCATGGAGAAAGAGTATAGCGGATGATATGTGGAAAAATGTTCGTGGAACAAAGGGAGTTAGAATTGTATGGAGACCGTTAAAATGAAGGGGGAAAATTATCTCGTTGCACAACAATAACATACTATTGATACTGGGATATGATCATTTTTATTTATTTTTTTCTTTTGATTAAAAATCATTTTTATTTGCAAATGAGAGAGTTTATTGTTTCTTAAAAGAGAATGAGTTAGGAGTGAACTCTCTCAAACTCCCTACACTCCCCCAAACTCCCTGAACTCTCTCAAACTCCCCCACACTCCCCAAACTCCCTAAACTCAAAAACACCAAACTCTCTCAAACTCCCAACACTCTCTCAAACTCTCAAAATCCCCAAGATTTAAAATACACTCAACTCTCCCAAATTCACTCGAGGACTAACCCCCTGTTTTTCTCCGAACAAACTCCCTCCCAAATCTCTACTCTTTTGAGAGATTTGTGTATAGGCAAAAATACACTATCAACTCTCCGTAACTCCCCAAATCAACAAACTCCTAGCATTTTAGGGTTTTACCACTAACGGGGATTTCAAGAGTTTTTTCAAACTCTCCCACGACTAATCTGGTGTTTCCTAGGGAGTTTGGGAAACTCTTACGAACTCTCCCACGACTAACGGGATTTTGAGAGACTCTCCGAACTCCCCGGACTAACGGGAAAAAACCCAACTCTCTAGAACTCCCCCAACTCCCTCGAGGACTAACACCCTGTTAGGGTTTTAATTGGGTCGGTCAAAGATGAAGTAGGAAACGGTCGTTAAAAGTAGGCAACGGTCGTCAAAATCAGAAACGGTAATAAATATAAGTTTTTTTTTGTAAGCAAATTTAGGTTATTTAGTAAATTTGATGATAAGACTCGGTTAGGATTATATTAGTTGGAATGTATGGTCAAACTTTGGTTAAAGTTTATGGATCCTATCTTAATTTAAGGATCCCACTCGATTAGATTCGGTCTTTTTGGATATACTGGGTATGTGTATCGTGCTTGACGTGCTACTTATATGACGTCCGTGGGCTTTGTCAGGTCTTTGCCGCGCGGTTGTCTTTGTCTTAGCGTGCTTGTCCGTGTCGCGTCTTAGCGTCTTGTCTATCAATGTGCAATTAATCAAACCCAAAGACAAAGACATGAAGCTAACGTCTTTGTCGTGTCGCGCTTAGTCACGTCTTTGCCTTGTCACAAGGCTGCTCCATTTTTCTGGGTCAACAGGTTGTGCCGGACAATGTTTGCTTACACCCTCTAGGTCGAGTATAACCAAAGACCAAAGAGGGAAAAAGACTAAATTTGGGTTTAGTCCGTTGAGTGACGCAGATGGGAGGAAGACTAAATTTTGGTGGAGCGTAAACTATACGTTACTTTGGTGGGGCGTGAAGATACCGTCGCCCGATGTGGGGCGAGGGTATACGTTCGCCCGGTCAAAAAACTTAAGAAAAAAAAAAAAAAAAAAAAAAACAATGGGCGTTGGTATAATCCACGCCTATATACATATTCTAAATTTTTGAGTGGGGCAGAGGTATAAACCCCGCCCCACAATAAATTAAAAAAAATATATATATATATATGGGGCGGGGGTATAAACTACGCCTGATGTGGGGCGTAGACTTTACGTCCGCCTGGTGTGGGGCGAATACTATATCAACGCCCTAGTGGGGCGAACACTATATAACCGTCTCGACTAAAATTTGGGTTTGGTCTTGGTCGCCGACCAAATATAATCGCCCACTGTTCATTTAGTCTGGGATTTGGTCGATGGTCCGTCCCGCTACGCCTGGTTCAGAGACCAAATAAATGGGTTTAGTCGCCCACTGCAGTTGCTCTTATCCATTATTGGAGCTGCATTGTAGCAAAGTGTCCACGTGAAAAATACTACACTTTGGAGGATTATGGGATTCCATAGCATCCTCTGAGGAAAATTGAAACTCCACCATCTTCTAATGTGAATAGCAGCTAGCCACAGAGAAGTTGTTTTCCTGTTATCTGAAAAAGCAATTAAAATTCCTATCGAGATTGGGGTATACCCAGATTAATTGGGGTATACCCATTTTATTCCCATCCAAACTAGTGTGCTAAGGGGTCTCTAAAAGGTGTTAAAAGACCAAATTGCCCATACTAAAAAACAATGCCGACTAAAACATACTCAAAAAAATTTCAAAATCTTTCTTCAAAACTCTAACCATACATGATGAGATCAAAAAAAAAAAAAAAAAAAAACGAAGAATCAAAACGGGATCGAAAGTCGGCAAAGTTTTTTTGTCGACCTCGCCAAACTAAAATATAGCCTAAGGTTATAAGGTTGAATACCGTGCCGACTTTAAATCTCTCAAATCGCAGTTACAGGTCGGCACCGCATTCAACCTTATACCTCGCCGACTATATTTTAGTCTCCCACAATATTCATCTTTATACCTTGCCACTATAGTTTAGCTGGCAGGTTATGAAATTAATACCTTGTCGACTAATCATTTTTATCTCGTATGTCAAAAATTCTATACAAGGTGGTATTTTTATCGACCTTACCGAATTATAAGATAGCCGGCAAGGTAAGAAATCAACAAGATGCCGACTAGTGAAGCATTTACAATAGTCTCCCGTGTCAAAAATAATAAAGTCGGCATCTTCTTCATTCATCGACCTCACCGCTGGTTGCATTTCAGGCATGTTTCTTCATTCGATTAATTTGCCGAGCTTTTGATAAATTCAAACCGAAAGTGTTGAATTCTTCTTTAATTTTGAGTATGATTTCATACCCAAACTTTGCAATCCTCTTTTAGAAGTGTTATGCTTTCATTTCCGTTGAAAAAAATATTCTTGAAAGAAATTTTTTTATCAAAATCTTCCCAAATGAGTTCAATCAAAAACAAAATTTCATAACTTAAATTCATGATTTCAAAAGTTTTAATCTAAACTCAATTAATTAAGCTTAATCGATTTTTTAAAGTATTAATTAAACAAGCAGATATTAACCATTTAAAATATATTAAGGGGTGGCCTCTTATGCTTCAAAATGACTCTATTTTGTCTTATTGGGTATACCCCAATTAATCTGGGTATACCCCAATCTCGGCGGGTTAAAATTGAGGGTTCATGTATGATTTTTAAATTTTTTGGAACCTCATTTATTATACTATTCTTCAACTTTCTGCTAAAGTTGAAGTTCCGAGTTCCAATCCATCAGAATAAGAAACGATATCTTTAACATCTTTATTCCTTGACAGTTTGAATAACATAGAAAAAGTGTTGCAGAATTGTTGATCATTGATCCAATAGTCCTTACAGAACAAACAATTATCTCTATTTTGTACCTGGATACTTGTGTTATGCATAACAAACTCCTTGGTTTTCAAAATCCCTACCCGTATAGACTCTTGCCAATTAGGTTTTTAAAAGAATTATAATGATTTTTTTTTTTTTTTTCATTTCTACCAAATTTTTGATGAATTAATGATTTCCAGAGTGGGTTCTCTTCTTTGCCATATCTCCATATTCACTTAGCACGTAAGGCCTTGTCCATTAGCATGAGGTTTTTGATACCAACACCACCCCTTTACTTTATCGCAAAGAAACAGTGTCCCAAGTAACCCAACCATTCATTTTTCACATGATTGGAAGGACCCCACAAGAACTTTCTCATTATACTTTCCATTTTGTTTTCAACGACAACAAGCAACTGAAATAATTATAAGCAATAGACAGGTAAGCTGGATAAAATGGTTGATGAGCATAAGTCGTCCTCCCTTGGATAAATATTTCCCCTTCCAAGTGTTTAGTCTTTTTTGAAACTTTTGCAGAAACCCATCCCAAAAACCAACATCTTTTGATTTACTACCTAAAGAAATACCCAAATAATTTATGGAAATGTCATTTTTGACAACGAAAAATCTCACCATGTAGAGCATTACCTACCTCTATAATTGCATTTTTACTAAAATTAACCCTCATACCATAGATCATTTCAAAAGCAAATAAAATGTTCATCAGATTGGCAATCTGTTCAGTACTATAATTTAGAAATACAATTAAATCATCCACAAATTCAAGATGATTAATGGAATTACCATATTGAGATGGTTAGAATCAGGCCCAAAGAAGTTGTTTTCTTGATAATTAAAGAAAGAATTTCAACCACCATGATGAAATGAAATGGTGACAAAGGGTTACCTTGCCTGACACCTTTCCCTGATGCTTGACCATTGACCAAAGCTGAGAATCTGACACTAGATACACACCACTCTATCCGATTTATCCATATATATTACTAAAGCCAAATCTTTGTATGGTTGTGTCTATACAAGACCAATTTAAGTTATCAAAATATTTAACAAAATTTGCTAATTTTACCATAAATTCAGGTTCTTCTGACCTTTCTCTTGCATCAATAAGTTCTGAAGCAACCAAAACTCTATCTACAATATGTCTATTATCAACAAAAGCACCTTGGAATTCAGAAGTGATAGAAGGAATCACCAAATTCAATCTTTCTGCCAATGACTTTGAAATAATCGTGTATGTTCTTCCATTAGACTAGTTAGCCTGTAATTGCACATGTTGACAACACCATCATATATTTTGGAAGATGAATGATATTAGTGCAATTCAGCCTCCAATTTAAGATGCCAAAATTTTCAAACTCATTTATTACTTCCATGATGTCTTTCTTCGAAATATCCCACGTAGCTTTGAAAAATTCCATAGTATTATTCATATGGACTAGGGGACTTACTGTTTCCAAAATGCATTTTTTTTTGTTCATTTTCTTTGTATTTTTGCTCGGTAAAGATAGAAATTTTATACCGGTGTCGCTGTAGTGCAGTGATAAAGTCATTGGGTGATGATATCAGTGACCCGACTTCAAATATCGCCAGCGCCAAATTCTCTACCGATAAAAAAAAAAAAGAAAAAAAAAGATAGAAATTTTATTGAGAAGGGAAAAAAACAATCCCGAAAACCCAAAACCCAACAGCCAGCAGCAAACAATCCAAAACGGCCAAAAGAACAAGAACCACCCAAACAGAAGAAAATAAGGATATTACATCAGTGTCTACAGAAATACTGGTTTCAGGCAGCAATCGCTATGGAGGCGTCGATTCCTAAGAACCAGGCAGAATTTTTAGCCCAATGTAAGGCATCAATTTTAATATCTTTGAAAATATCTTGAATTTTGAAATCTTTGTTGGACAAAGACCAAACGCCTCACATTATAGCATCCGGCAACCTACGCTGAAGCTGGTTTTATCTTTTTTTAGGAGTATACATTACCTTTCCAACTAGAGAATACACTCAACACATAATTTGGAAGGGAATTATGATTGTTGGCGTAATCAAGAAAGTAAAACCAAATCCTGCGACCTCAAAGGTATTGCAAAGATTACAAAGTATAGCAGCATTGGGATCGAAATTTCTTTTGTTCAAGTATCTTATGTATGAAGTCTCCCCAAGCAAGCTTGCCACAAGATTTCTTTTGTGCAGGTTATCTAAGAGCTTCTCCAATGGCATGTGTGTGGAGATAAATGTCAAAATCCACCTAGGATGCACATCCATTTTCTCTAAAATTATTTTCCAACCCTGGATGTCATAAATCAACGTATTTACTGACTTTAGGTAGAAAATATCAATTAAGGGAATGTCTAGTTTCCCACATTCCCTTGACATTGTCTACCACTCCCGGATCGTCTGCTACCAATTGCCTCTCGTTCCTCTATTCCGCTAATCCCGGCCGCCATGTGTCTCCAATTATAACTAACTCCCTTTACAAATTTGGATGTGAGATACTTGACTAATTTAACGGATTTTTTAAGAGGGAAAATTAGGAAATAAAGATTTCTCCCTTAATTATCTATCCCGCAATATCATCTTCTTCTTTACAGCCGACTAATTAGTCGTGTTTAGTTTTTGTTCATGGAGCATCAGCAGGTAACAAGATTTGAATGTTAAACTATGTAAAATAGGATATCTATGAAGTGCATTACTAAAATTAGCTACTATATATGACATTTTGATCCTAAAAGAGTCACAACAACGTACATGCAGAAGTAGCATGCAGATAATGTCTACCGCGTCGCTGCTGCTTTTACACATCCTTTAGCAAGTTCCCCGTTGGAAATATAACTGGTCTTGAACTGTAGACAAGCAATGCTCTTGGGGACCGTTGAAAACATGGAGCGTCTTAAGCTTTGCAGAAATCTGGATTAGGAACTGGCATAGATATTGCAAAATGTTAGTAGTCATTTGTGCGCAAAACCAAGAAAAATAATAAAGTATTACCTTTTTCATTTGATTCATTTTGTTTTTTAGGTGTCTGAAAAGGGAACCAACATCAGACTGCAAAATTGTGGGTGATGAATGGGGAGTATGTTGCTGGGTTAGGAAGGAGGACGGAGATCACAAAATAGATAATCAAGGGAGAAATCTTTATTTCCTAATTTTCCCTCTTAAAAAATCCGATAAATTAGTCAAGTATCTCACATCCAAATTTGTAAAGGAAGTTAGTTATAATAGGAGACACATGGCGACCGGGGATTGGCGGGAAAAGAGGAACAGAGGCAATTGGTAACATTTATCCGAGCCCACAAACAACACCATTGGAGATGAATAACTTTTTTCACCTAAACTTAAAGGAAAATTTGGAATAAAGATGTCTTGTTTGTGTTGCCACATAGGAAATACATACAACAACCATTGGAGAAGCTCTAATGTAGGAAGTCTTCCCAAGCAAGCTTGCCATGAGAAGAGTCCAAATCTTCGTGGCCAAGCGGCCAAGCTCATAACTACACTTTAGACTGAGGAAAGTTTTTAGTTTCTAGCCATGCTGGGAGCAGAGGTGGCATTTACGTATGCAATTTTAATGGAAAACTAGCTTGAAACCCGTGCTACGCACCGGGACTGATGGAATTTCTTACATCGTCAGTTCATGTTCACTGGATGGGCTTCACCCCGCACCCGGGCCCTAATAAGAGTTCTAATAGGCTTCTAGAATTACTATCCAATAAATTGACAATTAACAGTTAAAACTTAATAATAATCAAATATATAATATTATTATGATTTGAGGATCTAACATGGTTTTGAAAACTAATTTCATGCAATATTATAAAATAATAATCAATTTTACAAATAAACTAAAATATTTTAAGCTATAAATACACAATTAATTATTTTTTTTAGTATTTAACCCGTGCTTCGAACTGGTACACATGTAATCGATCCTCGGTTGGGCGAAGCCCCGCACTGGCCCAAGAAAGGATCTCAATTAACAAATCGCATTGTACCATGAAAAACACCAATTATCATTTATTTATTTTTTTGAAGCAATCATTTAGTAAACTAACAATCGAAACCAAATTATTCATCGATTACATATTGTTTAAAGGGTTGAGATTAAGAAATCCTCTTAAATAAAATAATTTTGAAAAATTATACCGACCTTTGAAATTAATCGAGAAGTTCATTACATTACATGTATCAAAAGAGTATTGGTAGTTAACCAAACATCATACTTTCTATACGTTATATCAATATCCGATATCGAGACACTAAAAAAAACACGATGTTAATATAAAATTGATTGAAAACTCTAAATGGTGCATAACATATGAATTGCTTCCACAAAGAAAATGTTATCAAGGAAATGCATTGATATATGTTTCTTCGAAAATCATATATTTGTGTTAAGAATTAAGGGACCAACTTAACTTCTCTTCCAGTGCTCAAACTTGTTATAGTTAAATGAAAAACCACACTCATTAGTCATTATATAGGCATCGATATCCTGAAGTTAGAGACACTAAAAATAGATTGTCAACTTTAAATAGGGAAAAGCATATGAAATGTTTCTCACAAAGAAAATATAATTAAGGAAACGTATATATATATTTTTCTTCGTAAATCATATACTTGCGTTAAAAATAAAGCTATTAACTCAAATTGCTTTTCTTGGCTCCAACTTCTTGTAGTTGAATGAAAAATTACACATATTATGTAGTTGTGTTGATATCTTACATTAAAGAAACTAAAAATAACACGATATTAATATACAACATATTTCCAACCCTAAATAGTCCAAAGCATACAAAGTGCTTCCCGTTAAAGAAGCAATCAAGGAAATGTCATTAGTCATTATATAGGCATCAATATGTGATATTAGAGACATTAAAAAAATCAGATATTAATATAAAATAAATTGCCAGCTTCTAAATAATGCAAAGCATATGAAGTGCTTCCCACAAAGAAGTAATCAAGGAAATGTCATTAGTCATTATATAGAATCGATATGTGATATTAGTGACATTAAAAAAATCATGATATTAATATAAAATAGATTGCCAGCTCTAAATAATGCAATGCATATGAAGTGCTTCCCGTCAAAGAAAATGTAATTAAGGAAACACACATATATAATTTTCTTCGAAAATGTATGCTTGCCTAAAAATCAAGCTGTAATTTTCCGGCTCCAACTTCTTGTAGTTGAATGAAAAATCACACATATTATATGGTTGTGCTGATATCCGACTTTAGAGACACCGAAAATAACACGATCTTAATATAAAATAAATTGCTAACCCTAAATATCGCAAAGCATGTAGAGTGATTCCCACAAAGAAGCAATCAAGAAAATGCACCGATATATCTTTCTTAAGAATCATAAGCTTGTGTTAGGAATCGAAGCCAACTCAAGTTCTCTTCCGGGCTCCAAGTTCGTATAGTTAAATAAAAATCACACTCATTATATGGTTGTATCAATACCTCATATTAGAGACATTAAAACAACACACGATATATAACATAAAAATAGTCAAATTCTAAATAGTGCAAAAATGTAGTGAAGTACTTCCCTGGTCAAAGAAGTTGTAATCAAGGATATGCACTAATATCCCACTATGACCCTTTTGAATATCTGTGATTGTTGCTTTAACCGTAAGGATCGCCTATTTATAATTGGAGTTTCTTAACTGGAAAACTAATCAATTATATTGTCTATGAATTCTTATCATTTTTTTCTTTTCCTATTTACGAGACTCTTAATGTCGAATTGTATTTATTGTTAATATAAAATAGATTTTCAACTCTAAATATTGCAAAGCATATATATGAATTACTTCAAAATCGAAGATGATGTAATCAAGGAAATTCACTGGATATATTTTTAAGAATCATATACTTGTGTTAGGAATCAAGCGGCCGACCAACTCAAGTTCTCTTCCAGGATCCAAGTCCCTGTAGTTAAATGAAAAATCACACTCATTATATAATTGTTTGGATATCTGATATTAGTGATACTAAAAATCGATATTAATATAAAATAGATTTTCAACCATAAATAGTTAAAAGAATATAAAAATGTTTCCGTCAAGATGATGTAATCAAGAAAATGTATTGATATATCTTTCTTCAAAACTTGTGCTAAGAATCAAGCAAATCAACCCAACCCAGCACCAACTCCTTATAGTTAAATGAAAAATCACACTCAAATATTAATATATGATATTAGAGACATTAAAAGAACACACGATATAACATAAAATAATTTTCCGATTCTAGATAGTACAAAACAGATGAAATGCTTCTCGTCAAAGAAGTTGTAATCAAGCAATGAACTAACATCCCACTAAGACTCTATTTGAATACTCGTGATTGTACTTTAACCGTAAGGATTGTGCACTAATTAATGATTGTCCCACAAAGAGAATCTAAATTGTATTGGTTAATTAAATAATTTAGTTGCTTTGGATTTTTAGTGATGCGTATAGCTAATTTTACTATGTATGTGGCTTGATACAAAACATAAAACTCACATCAACCGTAGGTCAAGATTAGGAAGTGTCGTTACAACATGGTCTATTAAACAAAAAAATTTCATGCGTATATCATGTTCGAGAAAGAAAAAGAATAATAAGAACAGGTTTCACAAAAAACTATAATTCAATAATTTGGCATAACCCCATCAAAAATATCAGAAAAATTTATAAAGGAAGGCCAAGAGAGAGTAGAATGCTCTTAGGACAATAACTTAACAATGTTGTTTGGGATTTACATCCATCCTTATTCCTATTTCCCTATTTCATATTAACATTTATCCTTTTTTCCCCACATAAAATTGAAATGATGGACCGGGCCAATATCATCCTGGTTTATAATTATATATTACTACATCATCGAAAAGACTTGTACATGTTTAGAGAATATATCTAAGATGACAAAGAGAATTATTCATTTTACAAATATCCATGTCAAATGTCCTTAATATAGGCCTTTGAGACTCGTCTGCAAAGAAAACAATGAGAAATGAGAAATGAAATGGAATTAAAATTCTTTGCGTGGCAACAAAATATAACAAAGTAATGGAAAGATTTTTCTTCCCTAAATTAATTCGAAAATACAGATAAGGAAAAAGAATTTTTTAACATACTAAATATTTAAGCTAGCTTTGGGGATTCTTTTACCATAAGTAGACCTCTAAAGATTTTTTTGCCCTAAGGTTTTTAGATATTTTGAGTTTTATAAACACTTATTTAAAATTTTCTTTCCATATATAATTACAACTCATTGAAAAGATTACGTCATAAATATGTATGAACAATTGCATACTGCATGGTAGCAGCTTCCATAAATAACTTAAAAGTATTAGTCTACAAATGGTTTCTTCAAAATGGCTCACCCAAATGATCCTTCACATATGTACCAGTGACAATCATCACCACAGGTACATTTGGACGACCATCCAATATCCCACCCTTGATAGCATGAACCAAATCACCCCATAAGGTTACTTTCATTGTAGTTCCCATAAAGACAAACGAAAATCCATTAGGCTAATCCACTCAACAAAAATTATTGAATCAAAACCCATAAGATACCGTGTAGTTTACCTCTCATTCTCAAGCATAATCTCCCTCATAAACACATCACTTACTTTCTCAAATTCTTCAACCGATTTCACAACGTTCGACAAGGAATTTAGCCTTCCAATCACAAATTCAGAATTATATAAGAAGAGGTTAATGTTTGTTGTTTTTACTAAACAAAAAAAATAGTTTTTTTCTTATTTCCGATCGTTCACATGTATAATACGAGTATCATTTTTTCTCGGTCCCAATATTCTCCAGAGCAAGGAAACTAAATATCTCTTGGGGAAAAGTCGAGATGTCAACTTTCGGATGTTCCACCTTTGCTAAACCTGTTCAACCACATTACATTTTCAAAGGACACAATTCTATAACCTACCGATAGCTTGGCAATGCTAAACCTCTCAATGGAATACACATTTCCTTCCTCGAATTTCTCTTCAAACAACTCAGATATAATCTTTGCCTACCCTAGCATGCATTTGAGTACCCGTATTATATCCAATCAACAATTAATTTCTAATCGGCTAAAAAAAAAATTAACTTTTACCGAAATATGCAACAGAGGTCGACTAACTTACCTCTTGGTCAATGAAATGTAGGTCCAAACTCCATAATTGACCTGTTTTTCTGTTTTCAAACCTCCATTTTTTTCAGAACCAAAGCCCTCACGGCTTTCTGTTGTGTCTGATTCCTAACCAGACGCTTGAAGGGGGTATAAATTGTTCCCAAATGTTTCTTACCTACATATAAACATCATATATTTTAAAATTGATTAGAGAAAAAAAAACATCAACCTATTAATATAAAGAAAAAACTGATAAGAGAAAAAACAACAGCAGCCTATGAATCCAAATTGCATACATTTGAATAAGTTTACATACCACCGGAATCAACTACCATTGCTTCCCCTTTGTTGTGATTTTCTTCAAAAGTCATAGTTGATATCTTCTGTTCGCTACCTCCTTTTTCACACAAAGTACGTGGTTTATGTAGGAATAGAGAGTGATTTGCATTCTTCATATAGATGGTAGAAACTTAGTTCCAAAGAAAATCTTTAAAATCGTTATGGAATTAAATCCAAATATATGGTTTGTTATAAAGAAATAGGATGAAGAATGATTTCCATCCTTTATTAACTATTGGCTTTGTTTTTATTAGTAAATTAACCGTGATTAATGGAACTTGTTAGATTGTGTCAGTAAATGATTAGATTTTTTTGTATATTAATGGATCTCGTTAACATAAATATAAATAGTAATTTAAATATCAATTAATGTAGTATTT